>JAQZBX010007474.1:0-50475 GCA_029593785.1 Cabassous unicinctus
TTTTACAAACCAACATTTCTGTCTCCCCCATCTTTACCGCCCCAATTAGCAAACTCTTCTATCGTCCATCAGTACAGGATTTTGGTGCTGGAACCACTTGGGGTGATAACTATCTTAACATACAGGATGTTTACCTCTGCCCCAGCTCCGCCAAGGGACGCACATATTGCAATCAGCCCAAACAATACTACTGTGCCTATTGGGAATGCGTAACAGTGGCTACCGGTTGGCCAGCCCCAATTAGAGACCAATTTCTTATGGCACAATTCGCGCCCGCCAGATGTATCCTACCGAATATCCCTCTCTCTCCTTTTTCTCGGAGAGGTCCAAATTTCTGTGTCAATTTCACTCTCTCGGTTACTAATCCTACAGATCCCTCCTGGATCATTGGTCGTACTTGGGGAATTAAACTGTATGTAAGGGGCACTGACCCTGGTACACTCCTGCTTATCAAAAAGGAACCGGTAGCCTCGCCCCAAGGCCCAATAGGCCCTAATATAGCTCTAGCCCCTTCTCCTTCAACCGTTCCCCCTATAACCCTCCAAAATACTATGGCATCACAGGTGTCCGCTACGCCCAACTACACCTCTCTTGTCTCTAACCCCAGCCCTAGCCCACCTCCCAACCTCCAGCAAGCCAAAACCCCTAAACCTACATTTAAAAGCCCGCTCTTAAAGTTGCTTAACGCTACTTTCCTTTCTCTAAACGCTTCTCAACCCAACTTTACTCGCAGTTCTTGGCTGTGCCTTTCTGTTAGCCCCCCTTATTATGATGCCCTAGCCATTAATACCACCTTTAATACTTCCTCTGAAAACGAGCCCCAGCAGTGTCATTGGAGCAATGAAAAGAGGGTTGGCCTCACCATACAGTCCGTTTTAAACACTGGACAGTGTGTGGGTAACGCCTTCAATAATATTTCTGCCGCCTCAACTCGGGCCTGCACATATATACCTGCCCCTTCTCAAGCTAAATATTACATTCCCCCAGCCGGGGCAAAATGGCTGTGCTCCTCCTCAGGTCTCACCCCTTGTGTGGCTTCCACAGCTCTCAAATATTCAGGAGAGGTGTGCATCTTAGTACTTATCCTTCCACGTGTCCTCTACCATAGTGATGAGGACCTCTACCACCTCCTGGACGCACGACCCCCCGATGCCATAAACATACAGAAGAGAGAACTTATAACGGCTATTACCATTGCCTCTATGGTAGGTATTGTTGGCATAAGTACTGGAGCCGCCTCTCTTGTCATGCAACAACAAGGTCTCTCCCACCTAAGAGCTGCAGTGGACGAAGACCTGGACCGCATTGAAACCTCCATCACTCACCTCGAGAAATCCCTTACATCCCTATCAGAAGTTGTCCTCCAAAATAGGAGGGGTTTAGACCTCCTTTTTCTTAAGCAGGGAGGACTTTGTGCCGGCTTGGCGAGGAATGCTGTTTTTACACTGACCACTCTGGCGTAATTAAAGATTCCATGACCAAACTTAGGGAAGGAATTGCCAATCGCAAACGCGAACGGGAGGCCCAAGGAGGCTTCTCTTGGGGGCTCAACGGAATACTCCCTTATCTCCTCCCCCTCTTAGGCCCCCTCATTACCTTTCTCATACTTATAGCGCTCGGACCCTTAATCCTCAAAAAATTAATCCAGCTCATGAAAAGCCAAATTAACTCCTTTTTCAGTAAACCCATCCTGGTCAAGTACCAGCGAATACCCACCGCAGAGGAAGGCCACCAGCGGCTGCCTGCTGCGGAAGGAAGCGTCGCTTGCGGAGTCCTCTTGACTCGTCCCCATCGCCAGGACCCCCGCAGCGCACCCAAACCCTAACTACCCTGTTACCCCCTCTCTCACTACCCACTTCCTCTTTTTTAAAAGAAAACAAGGGGGAGATGTTGTGGAATATAAGGCACTTGGTTGGCCTCAGTAGCAGAAAGTGCTGCAAGAGGTGACAACGCCTCTGCTCACTCGGCCCGGATAAGGTGACTACGCCTAACTGGGCCCCTGCTGTGAGTGACCAATTAAGCAAGCCCTCCTTCACAAGTCTCCCCCCCTCCCCTTCCTGCTTGCCCAACCCTGTAACCAGTTCCCTGCCCAGCAACAACTCCGGCAACCTATAGTAGCAAACCCTGAGCCCAACCAATCAGCATCCAACACGTCACCTCTCCACACTATAAAGCCTTACCCACTTCCTCAATAAAGCGGACTTGGCTTGACACCCGCGCCATCAACCTTGTCTCCGTGGTCGTTTCTCCAGCGCCACGTCATCCTCAAGCCCTGTGAACCCCGCGGAGCCGACAAAGGCTTCATTGAAGGAAATAATGGCTGAAAACTTCCCAGCCCTAATGAGAGAGATGGATGTACATGTCCAGGAAGCACAGTGCACCACAAACAGTATAAATCTCAACAGGCCAACTCCAAGACATATACTTGTCAAAATGTCCAATGCTCAAGACAAAAAGAAAATACCCAAGGCAGCAAGAGAAAAGAGAACCATCACATACAAGGGAAGCACAATAAGATTAAGTGCTGATTTCTCATCTGAAACCATGGAGGCAAGAAGACAGTGGTATGACATAGTCAAAGTACTAAAAGAAAAAAACTTCAAGCCACAAATTCTCTATCCAGCAAAACTGGCATTCAAAAGTGATGGAGAGTTCAAAATATTCACAGATAAACAGAAATTAAGAGAGTATGCCAATAAGAAATCTGCACTTCAAGGAATACTAACGGAAGTTCTACAAGTTGAAAGGGAAAAACAAGGGAGAGAGAGAATTGGAGGAGAGTGTAAAAACAACTAAAAAGACAAAAGAGGAATAAAAACAACATATGACATACATTAACCCAAGAAAATATGGCTGAAGTAAGAAATTCGTTGTAAGTAATAACACTGAATATTAATGGATCAAATTCACCACTCAAGAGACACATATTGGCAGAATGGATAAGGAAACCCGATACATCTATATGCTTTCTACAAGAACCCACCTTCAGCCCATGAATTCAAGGAGGCTGAAAGTGAATGGCTGCAAAACTATTTTACAAGCAAAGAAAAGCCAAAAAAGGGCAGGAGTAGCGATCCTAATAACAGACAAAATAGACTTTAAATGCAAAGCTATTGTAAGAGACAAAGACGGACACTATATATTAGTAAAAGTGGTATTCTCTCAAGAAGAGAGAAAAATCATAAACATTTATGCACCTAATCGGGGTGCCTCAAAATGCATGAGGCAAACTCTGGAAAAACTAAGTGGGGAAATAAATACCTCTACAATTATAGTGGGGGACTTTAATACACCATTATCACCATTAGACAAACCATCTAGACAGAGAATAAATAAAGAAACAAAGACTCTGAAGAATACATTAGAGGACCTGGACCTAATAGACATATACAGAACACTACACCCAAATACAGCTGGATTTACATTCTTCTCGAGTGCACACAGATCATGCTCCAAGATAGACCACATGCTAGGCCACAGAACAACTCTCAATGAATTCAGAAAGATTGAGATTATACAAAGTAATTTCTCTGACCACAATGTAATGAAATTGGGAATCACTAAGGGCCAGAGAAACAGATTAGGCACAAAGATATGGAAGTTAAACAACACACACTTAGACAAACAGTGTATCAAGGAAGAAATCTCAAAAGAAATCAGTAACTACCTTGAAACTAATGAAAATCACAACAAAACACATCAAAACCTATGGGATGCAGTGAAAGCTGTCCCAAGAGGAAGTTCATAGTCATAAATACACATATTAAAAAAGAAGAAAGAGCTAAAATTGAAGACCTAACTGCACACTTGGAGGCATTGGAAAAACAACAACAATCTAAACTTAAAGGAAGTACAAAGAAGGGAATTACAAACATTAGAGCAGAACTAAATGAATTAGAGAATAATAAAGCCCTAGAAAATATAAACAAGACCAAAAGCTGGTTCTTTGAGAAGATCAATAAAACTGACAAACCCTTAGTCAGACTAACAAAGAAAAAGAGAACAGATGGAAATACACAAAATAAGGAATGAGCAAGGGGATATCACTACTGATCCCACAAAAATAGAATCTTAAAAGGATACTTTGAAAAATTATATGCAAACAAGAATGATAATTTAGAGGAAATGGACAAATTTCTAGAAACTCACAAACAACCTACATTGATGATAGAAGAAATTGATGAACTCAACAGTCCAATTACAAGTAAAGAGATAGACTCAATCATCAAAAACTTCCCAACTAAGAAGAGCACAGGACCAGATTGCTTCACAGCTGAATTCTACCAAACATTTCGGAAAGAGCTAACACCAATCTTGCTTAAGCTCTTCCAAAAAATAGAATTAGAAGGAATATCACCTAACTTATTCTGTGATGCCAACATTACTCTAATACCAAAGCCAAACAAAGATACCACAAAAAAGGAAAACTACAGACCAATTTCTCTAATGAACCTAGATGCTAAAATCCTCAACAAAATACTTGCCAATTGCATTCAACAACATGTTAAAAGAATTATACATCATGACCAAGTGGGTTTCATCCCGGGTAAGCATGGAAGTTTCAATATAAGAAAGTCAATCAATGTAATACACCACATAAATAGATTGAAGGAAAAAATCACATGATTATCTATATAGATGCAGAAAGAGCATTCGACAAAATACAGCACTCTTTCCTGATTAAAACACTGCAAAAGATAGGAATAAAAGGAAACTTTCTGAATATGATAAAGAGTATTTAGTAAAAACCCAAAGCAAACATCGTCTTCAATGCTGACATTCTAAAAGCCTTCCCTCAGAGATCGGGAACAAGATAAGGATGCCCACTACCACCACTCCTATCTAACATTGTCTTAGAAGTACTTGCTCGAGCACTGAGGCAAGAAAAAGATATAAAAGTCATCCAAATTGGAAAAAAAGAAGTAAAAATTTAATTATTTGCAGATGACATGATCCTATATGTAGAAAGCCCTGAGAAATCCACAACAAAGCTTCTAGAACTCATAAAGGAGTTCAGTAATGCCACAAGTTATAAGGTCAATGCTCAAAAATCAGTAGCATTTCTGTACACCAATAATGAGGAATCTGAAAAGGAAATCAAGATAAAAATACCATTTACAATAGTAACTAAAAGAATCAAATACCTAGGAATAAATTTAACAAAAGATGCAAAGGACTTATATACAGAAAACTGCACAACACTGTTAAAGATTATCAAAGAATATGTAAATAAATGGAACAATATTCTCTACTCATGGACAGGAAGACTAAACATCACCAAGATGTCTATCGTATGCAAACTAATCTACAGATTTAATGGAATCCCAATAAAAATCAACACTGTATTTTTTAAGGAACTGGAAAAACTAACTAAAAAAAAAATTTGGAATGGTAAGAGGCCTCGAGTCACCAAAGACATATTGAAAAAGAAAACTGAAGTTCGAGGTATCACTCTACCTGACTTTAAATCATACTACAAAGTTACAGTGCTCAAAACTGCATGGTATTGGCACAAGGATAGACATACTGAACAATGGAACCAAACTGAGAGTTCTGATATAGATCCTCGCATATACAATCATCTGATATTTGACAAGGCCACCAGGTCAAATCAGTTGGGAGAGAATGGCCTGTTTAACAATTGGTGCTTGGAGAACTGGATATCCATATCCAAAATAATGAGAGAGGAATGCCATCTCACACCTTATACAAAAATCAACTCGAGATGTATCAAATATCTAAATGTAAGAGCCAAAACCATAGAGACCTTGGAAGATAATGTAGGGAAGCACCTACAGGACCTTGTAATAGGAAATGGTATCATGAACTTCCCATCCAAAGTACAAGCAGCAAAGAAAAAATAGATAAATGGGATATCCTCAAAATTAAAATCTTCTGCACCTCAAAGGACAATCCTCAGATATTCATTCTCTGAATTTTACCCCAAGTTATCCTTCCCTTTTTCCTCCCCATTGGTTTAATTATGACTCTACTATTCCTTCAGGTCATTCATTGAATTTGTCAGTGTGCATTTATCAGTTTGTTCATGTCTTTCTTTATTGCATGTCTACCCCATGAATTAATTTCACAAAAATAAAACCCTGTGATAATAAGGTGAAACAAGCATCCTTTTGACCATTACTTATGGACTATAACCCAGAGAAATTCCCTATGCACAATTACCTGACCTTCTCTGCAGTTAAGATTAAACAATTACTTTGAGCTAAATAACTAACTTACCAAATTAAGGATGTGTGTTCCTCCACCACCCAAATATATGTTAAAGCTAATGAATTGATGTTTTACTTGGAGTGTGGTTACTACACTCAGTTACTCAGGCTTTGACGGTTTTCTATTTTTCTATAAAGTCAATAACCTCATCAATCATATACTCCAAAACACACATTTTGATTAATCTGGATACAAACTAACATGTATTTATATACCTTTAACACAATTTTCCTCTCTAATTAAGTCATGTAGATGCACTTAAGGAAAAGAGATTCTGTTCTGTATTTCTGTCATTTTCTAAGTGCCCAAAAGCAACCCACATGCCATTGCCCAGAAACATTACTTTTTTTGTTGTTTTAAGTGTTACTTGTCAAAAATAGTTTGATTCTTACATATAATTTTGACAATATAAAAAGGCTTAGAAAAATATCCTGATCTATTGGAAAAAAGCTAAAGAACTTATAAAAGTACATTATTCATTGTGGAATATATACATATTCAGGAAATGTAAGAAAGAAACTTCATTATCAGGGAAGTGCCAAGAGTACAATGACCAGGGAGGTGTGTGGGGGGCCCCTTCAGCTTATTCAGCCAGGTGTGGTGTTGTGGCCCTTTGCTTCTAGACAGCTCTGATCTTGCATGACTTTCATTACCAGTCACCTTGGTAGGCCCAGGGTCTATGGGGGAGCCAGGCAGACCTTCCTAGGGGTAAGGGGACCTGGATCATTTGAAACCTTCCTTTCATGCTCCAGCTGCATCACCTGACCATATGCACCAAAGTTCCTGTGACATCTCCTAAGCTATTCTTTCCATTCTCTCAGGGCCTGCTGGGGAAGATCATGAGACCTGGGGACTCAGGTGTGGGTTGTGTTTCTGCCCCTCCAAGGACTGAATGTATGACTGTAACAGAAGGATTTAGTCTACAACCTTTTTGATAAAATGGTCTTAATGATATTATCAAATTCATCATTTTGTCATAAAGATTAAATGACAGAATACCTGAAAAGTGTCTAGATGGTGATGGACACACAGTAAGTACTCTGAAAGTGTTCCATGCTACTATTTACCCCTGGACCAAAGTTAAACCCTGTCCTTCAATACTGGCCTTTAGCCACTACTCCAGGATGAGCCAACTGGGCATTTTGGGGTGTTCCAAATCCAGAGAGCTGGAGCTACTGCCTGGCAGGACTGTCCTGGGGTTCCAGAGTTTCCAGGGCCAATTGTGGTTCAAGCTGTGTCCACATAAGCTAGCTAGGACACAGGTTAATGTGAGCTCAAATCCATTTTTATTGGCTAGGGGAAATATGAGAGTAAGGCTGAGCATGTAAGAAGGGAGGGGAGATGTAGAGATGTGGAAAAGTGGTGGAGTGGTCCAGGTGATTCTGTTTACATAACCTTGCTGAGTGAGACCCTCAAGGCTATTAGCTGGGTCCTAGCCCCTGTGGCAGGAAAGTTCTAGAGCAGGGCTTTAGGATCCCACACACCATGTCCCAATTCAGGAACAACTGGCTTGGATGCCCTGTTCTGGATAGTCAAGTATGGGAATCTTGCTAATCAGTGACAGAAACTGGACCACAGGGCATGTTGCCATGGATACAAAAATGCCCCAGTCCTGCCAACAGGTCCCTTGCTAATTTGCACAATGTGTACCATTTCCTGAGCAAACAAGGTGCTTATTGGTGAGACTCTTTGTTCCTCTCACTCTCCAAGCAGTATTATAGGCCTGCAAGGGAGATGTTCAAAGTCTGGCATGGTGCCCTATTCTTCTGGCACTCCAGAAAAAGGGATGTTAATAAAAGGAGGCTGAATTAGGAAGGTCCATTTCCAGGATCCCTTTATACTGTTTTACTGCTCATTGACAATGATCCTGGTCCCCCAAGAACTCTGATGAAGGTGTACATTGAGATTAATTTTTTCATGCCTGCTAATAAAATATGCTGCCATAGATAGTGATTCCTCTGGTAGACCTGGGCAAATTAAGTTGAAAACCTTCTGGAAAAGAGTCAAGATTCACCATTCTACATTCCATTAAAAAACATTTGTGTTTTATAAGGGGAGGTAAAAATATAAATAGTAATAAGGGGTTGGAAAAAGTTGATTCCAAACCTCATAAATGATTTTGAGGGTTTCAAGACTTCAGTGGAGGAAATAATCGTAGATTTTGTAAAAAATAGCAAGAGAACTTTAATTAGAAGTGGAACCTGAAGATGTGACTGGATTACTGCATTCTGATGACAAAACTTTAACCGATGAGGAGTTGATTTTATGGGGTATATTCTTTTATTCATTCTGCCAATCTCTGCCTTTTGATTGGAGAATGTGGTCAGTTGAATTATCTACCCCAATTTAGACATGTTCTTAATCTTAATCTGTATTCCTTAAGTGTGAACCCATTGCAAGTGAGGCCTTTTAAATATATTATTTTTTGTCAAGGAAAGGTCCACATAAATGAGGATGGTTCTTAATTCAGATCACTGGAGGCCTCAAATGAAGAATGCTATGGGGAGAAGCAGGAAATTAGTAAGAACCCAAAGGAGAAAAGAGAGTATATTGCCATGGGAAGTGAGGCTGAGATACAGGTCAAGAAACCCCAAGGATTGTGGCAAGCCAGCACCAGAAAGCTACTCAGGAATAAACAACTCTTCTATCTTCTAAAACTGTGAAACAATAAATTCACATTGTTTAAGCCAATTCATTGTGGGTATTTCTCATAGAAGGCTGACAAACTAAAATGAAATTGAATCTATTTACATTTAATTTAATTAAGACAAGGCAAGACTTACTTCTACCATTTTGTTAATTGTTTTATATGTCTTATACTTTTTTGGTCCCTCCTTTTCTCCATTATTGTCTTCCTTTTTGTTTATATTACCTTTAATATTGAGCCATTATGAATAACTTCTCATTTCCTTCTGTGTAGATTTTTAGATATTCTCTTTATGGTTACCATGGGGATTACATTATATAATTTTAAAAAGGCTCAATTTAACAAGAAGATTTAACAATTATAAACATGTATACACTTAACAAAAAGGTCCCAAAATATATGAAGCAAACATTGACAGCATTGAAGGAAGAAATAGTTCTGTAACAACATTCGGAGATACCATTACACAATTTTAAATATTGAATAGAATGTCTAGATAGAAAATTGACAAGGAAAAAGAACCCAAACTATACTATAATTCAACTATATGTAAGATAATATATGAGAAATTTCATCCAACAATAGCAGAAGAAACATTCTTTTCAAATGCACCTGGATCATTCTCCAGGATAGATCATATGTTGGGGTACAAGAAAAGTCTCAATAAATTTATTAAATTTTAAATCACACAAAGTAATTCCTCTGACTGAAATGAAATGAAGCTAGAAATTGATAACAGAAGGAAAACTGGAAAACTCACAAATATGTGGAAATTGAACAGCATACTCTTTTATTTTAAATAGAAAATGACATTTTTATGTAAGGAATAAATCATGTAATGTCCTATGCCTGTTCCTTTTGCACAATCATACAGTATCAACATTATCTGTAAATTATAATGGATACATACTGTTGAAGAGAACAGAACGAAATAGCAAAATCAGTTCAAACTTGAGGCACTCATTAATATCCAAATAACTACTAAGAAAGGGAAAGTTTCAATTGTACTTTCTGTCTCTTTTTTAAACTGCTTTTCTTATTTATTTATATTTATTTATTTATTTTAAAGTATTTAGATTACATAAATGTTACACAAAAAATATAGGAATTCCCATAAGCCCTACCCTCCCACACCTCTCACAACCTCCCACATAAACATCCTTCATTAGTGTGGCACATTAATTGCAATTGATAAACACATCTTGGGGCTTTGCCATTAAGCATGGACCACAGTTCACATTATAGGCCACACTCTCTCCCACACAGTTCTCTATGTTATATGATGATATAAAATGGCCTATATTTGTCTTTGCAGTGTCACTCAGGACAACTCCCAAGTTCCAAAAAAAGCCCGTGTATTACAAATGCTTTTCCCTCTCCCTGCCCGCAGAGCCATACAAAGCCATGCAAAGATAAAAGAAGATATGTCTCAGGCAAAGGAACAAATCAAAGCTCTAGATGAGACACAAGGCTTGAAACAGCTAATAAATGAGGTTCATACAAATCTCCTAAATCAAATCATGGAGTTGAAGAACAACATGGTTAAAGAAATTAAAAAAAAAAACAAAAACATTAAGAAGACTCTGAGAGAGCACAAAGGAAAATTTGAAATCTTGAATGGAAAAATAACAGCTTATGGGAATGAAACACTCAATAAGTGAGATTAAAAATTCAATAGAGGTACACAACAGCAGATTTGAAATCATGGAAGAAAGAACCAGTGATGTAGACAAAAGAACAACTGAAATTGAAGAGAAAGAAAAATGGAGAGAGAAAAAAATGGAAAAAAATTGAGCAGGGGCTCAGGAATTTGAATGATAACATAGAAGTGCAGCAGCATACATGTTATAGGAGTTCCAGCAGGAGATGAGAATGAAAAAAGGGCATAGAAAGAATATTTGAAGAAATAATGGTCAAAAATTTCCCAACTCTCATGAAAGATGTGAATATACATGTCCAGGAAGCACAGTCTACTCCAGTTAGAATAAGTCCAAATAGACCTACCACAAGACACAAAATATGCAGAATGCCAAATGCCAAAGATAAAGAGAAAGTTCTGAAAGCAGCAAGGGAAAAGCAAAACATCACACACAAAGGACATTCAATAAGACTTAGTGCAGATTTCTCTCCAGAAACCACGAATGCAAGAAGGCAGTGGTATGATATAATTATGGTACTGAAAAAGAATAACTTACAGTCAAGATTTCTTTATGTGACAAAACAGTGAGCTTAAAATATTCAAAGATAAACAGAAACTACGGGAGCTCATAAACAAATATTCAGCTCTGCAGGAAACACTAAAGGGAGTTCTGCAGCTAGAAAAGAAAAGACAAGAGAGAGAGATGCTTGATGGAGAGTGTAGAAGTGAGGACTATCAGAAAGGGTAAGCAAAAAGTTTAAAAAATGGACAAAAATAAGATATGACATATGAAAGCCAAAGGATAAAATGGACAAAGTAATACCTTTACAGCAAAAACATTGGATATTAATAGATTAAACTCCCCAATCAAAAGACTTCGGCTGGAAAGCGGATGTGGCTCAAGCATTTGAGTGCCCACTTACACCATGGAGGGTCCTGGGTTCTGTTCCTGGTGCCTACTAAAGAAGACAAGCAAGACAGCAAGCTGATACAAGAGGCTGCTGAGGTTAGCTGATGCAACAAGATGATGCAAAGAGATGATGCAACAAGAAGACACAATGAGGAAACACAATGAGAGACACATAAGCATAGAATGAAGGTGGCTCAAACAATTGTGTGCCTCCATCCTACATGGGAAGTCCTGGGTTCAGTTCCCAGTGCCTCCAAAAAAATAAGATGAGCAGACACAGAAAGCACACAAATGTTAGATACAGAGAGCAGATAGAGAGTGCAAACAATGAAGGGGGACAAATAAATAAAATAAATCTTTTAAAGAGGACATGGGCAGACAGAATGGATAGGAAAACATGAGTTATCCATATGCTGTCTGCAGGAGACTCACCTTAGCCAGAGGGATACAAAGAGACTGAAAATGATAGGTTGGAAAAAGACATTTCATGCAAATAATAACCAAAAGACAGCAGGAGTAGCTATACTTGTATCAGTATTTTTTTTTTTTTAACTTTTTAAAGGAGATATTGGGGATTCATCCCAGGACGTTTTACATGGCAAGCAGGTGCTCAACCACTTGAGCTACATCTGCTCCCCCAGCACAGACATTAAATGCAAATTTGATAAGAGATGTGGGACAATGGAAGAAACTAGAAAAAGAACAGCAAACCAATCCCAAAGCAAGAAGAAAGAAGGAAATAACAAAGATTAGGGCAGGAATAAATGAAATTAAGAACAAAAAATAGAGAAAATCAACAAAATGCTGGTTCTTTGAGAAGATCAATAAAATAGACAAACCCTTAGCAAGATTAACAAAGAAAAAAAGAGAGAAAATGAAAATAAATAAAATCAGAAATAAAGAGGGGACTTTTTGACTGACCCCACAGAAATAGAAAGGATCATATGAGGATATAATGAGAAACTGTATGCCAACAAATTAGAAAACCTAGATGAAATGGAAAAATTCCTAGAAATGAACAAACAAGCTATATTTACTCTACAAGAAATATAGGAACTCAAACAAATCACAAGCAAAGAGATTGCCTCAATTATCAAAAGTCTCCCAACAAAGAAAGTCCAGGGCCAGATGGCTTCACAGGTGAAATCTACCAAACATTTCAAGAATTAATACCAATCCTGTTAATGTCTTACAAAAAATTGAAAGGGAAGGAAAATTACCCAACTTATTTTATGAAGACAACATCACCCTAATAACAAAGGAGGATAAAGATACTACAAGAAAATTACAGAACAATATCTCTAATGAACATAGATGCAAAAATTCTCAAAAAAAAAAAAAAAAACTACTTGCAAATCAAATCAAATCAAATATCATGTAAAAACAATTATACACCACAATCAAATGGGCTTCATTCCTTGTGTATATGGGTGGTTCAACATAAGAAAATCAATTAATGGCATACACCACATTAACAAGTAGAAGGGAAAAAGTAAATGATCATCTTGATTGATGCAGGAAGGCATTTAACAAAATCCAGCAACTTTTCTTGATAAAAACACTTCAAAAGATAATTATAGAAAGAAAGTTCCTCAACATAATAAAAGGCATATATGAAAATCTCACAGCCAACATAGTACTCAATGGGTAGAAATTGAAAGTTTGCCCTCTAAGATCAGGAACAAGACAAGGATGCCCACTGTCACCACTGTTATTCAACATTGTGCTAGAAGTTCTGTTTTGAGCATTTAGGCAAGAAAAAGTAATAAAATACATTCAAATTGAAAAAGAGGAAATAAAACTCTCACTATTAACAGATGATATGATTGCATATTTAGAAATTCCTGAAATATCTACAACAAAGCTACTTGAGGTAATAAATGAGTACAGAAAAGTGGCAGAATACAAGATCAACACTCAAAAATCAGTAGCATTTGTATATGAGTAATCAGCCAGCTGAAGAGGAAATCAAGAAAAAAATTCCATTTACAATAGCAACAAAATTCTCAAATATCTAAGAATTAATATAACCAGGAATGTAAAGGATCTGTATTCAGAAAACTACAAAACAATGCTAAAAGAAATTTTAAAAAAGAACCTAAACAAATGAAAGGACATTATGAGTCTTGGATTGGAAGGCTAAACATCGTGAAGATGTCAATCCTATTCAAACTGATCTATAGATTCAATGCAATACCAATCAAAATTCCAACAGTCTAATTTACAAAAATGAAAATTCAATTACCAAATTTATTCAGAAGGAAAAATATTCCAAATAGCCCAAAACATCCTCATAAAGAAGAGCAAAATTGGAGGACTCTTGCTCTCTTGCCTTGAAGTGCATTATAAAGCTACAGTGTCAAACAGCATGGTATTGGCATAAATATAGACACATTGGTCAATGGATTTGAACTGAGAGTTCAGAAATAGACCCTCATCTCTATGGTCAATTGGTTTTTTTATAAGCCTATCAATTCTACTTTTTGTGGGACCAAAAAGAAATGGTGCTGGGAGAACTGGGTATCCATAACCAAAAGAATGAAAGAGAACCCCTATCTCACTCCCTATAAAAGAATCAACTCAAAATCAATAAAAGACCTAAACATAAAAACCAGGACCATAAAACTCCTAGAAGATAGTGTTAGGAAACATTTACAAGACCTTGTAGTAGGTGAGGGTCTCTTAAACCTTACCCCCAAAGCACAAGCAAAAAAGAAAAAAAACAGATATGTGAAACCTCCTCAAAATTAAATACTTCTGCACCTCAAAAAACTTTGGGAAGAAGGTAAAATGCACCCTATTCAATGGGAGAAAATATTGGGAACTCACACATCTGACAAGGGTCTAAAATCCATGATATATAAAGAGATCCTACAGCTCAACAACCAAAAGACAAATGATTCAATTTAAAAATGGGCAAAAGACCAGAAGATACATTTTTCTGAAGAAGTACAAATGGAGAAAAAAAATACATGAAAATTTGTTCAACATCACTGGCTCTTAGGGAAATGCAAATCAAAGCTACAATGAAACATCATTTCACACATACTAGAATGGCCACTATTAACAAAACAGAAAACTATAAGTGTTGGAGAGGATGTAGAGAGATATGATGCTTATTCACTGCTGGTGGGAATGTGGAATGGTACAGCTACTGTGGGAGTCTGTTTGGCAGTTCCTAAGGAAGTTAGATATAGACCTACCATGTGACCTGGTGATACCACTACTAGGTATATACCCAGAAAAACTGACAGCAATGACACAAACAGACATCTGCACACCGATGTTCATAGTGACATTATTCACAATTTCCAAGAAAGGAAAACAATCCAAGTATCTATGAAATGAAGGATGGATAAACAAACTCTTTATGTACACACGATGGAATATTATGCAGCTACTGTAAGAAGAAATGAAGTGACACATATGACAAGGTGGATGAAACTGGAGGACATTATGTTTAAAGAAGTAAACCAGGCACAGAAGGACAAATATTGTGTGATTTTGCTGTTATGTACTAAATATAATGAGAAAACTCATGGAGTTAATAGCCAGACTATAAGTCATCAGAGACAATAGTATGGTTACATGTGGGATTATTCTGATCTTTACTTTTAAGAAATATTTTAGAGGCCTGCTCCCCTGCCCATGCAGGGAAGTCAGCACTATCAGTTCCTACCTTAAACAGGAACATTCTTGGTCTGTTCAGCTAATCAGTTAACCATAACTTTCACTTTCACCTTATCTTTGATGTAAGCCACTATATGCCTTCATTATCTTTTTGCTTAGAATGCTTGTGATGTTTAATGACCCCTCACATACACACTGCCTACCTGCCCCTTCTCATGGACACCCTGACCTTTACTGTGAAAAAAGTCTGGATAAAAATCATGCTGGGGATCACTTTGAGAGGATAGCTTCTTTAGCTGTTCTCCCCCTCATATCTCTCAACCTCCATGTTCAGAGTAATTCTTTGCACCATCATGGGCTCTGCTAGACAGATTCCCACAAGACTTTTGCAGGATGGATTCCTGCAAGTGGTGACCCCAACTTTGTGATCAGATGAACAGGTGGCTCAATTGGCTTGTCAATGGGATGGATTTCATCCAGATATCTCATCATCCCAAGGTAAGGGAACAGCAAAGCCCACTTGGGATAGTTGCCTATGTGTCAGAATACAGTCAGGGGTATTGTCTATTTCATCATGGTTTGGGACTCTCAAAAGAACAAGAAGTTTTTGTTAAAACCATTCAGAAATTACTAAAGGCAGCTGACTGTATAGTAAAAGAAACTCAACTATTCACTTTATTAGAGTTAGTCCAAAATTTCTGCCCATGGTTTCCTGACAGAGGAACATTAAACTTAGAATGATGGGAGCAAGTAGGAAAAAATCTAAAAAGAAAATATGAACAGGGAGAGAAAATTCCCACCTCTGCTCTTATAACCTGGAGCCTAGTAAAAACAGCTTTATGCTCACTTCACACCCCTCCCCAGGCTACTGCTCCTCCAAAGGAGTTCCCACTCAAAAGTCCTTTAGCTTTAGACAAAGGAGAAAGCCGCACTTTCCCCTCCCCCTCTGCCTTCTTCCCCAGTTCCTCCTAAAAAATCCACAATTCCTAAGGAAGAAGAATCTTTACTCCCACTTCCTCCTCCTCCACCCTCAGTCTTCTCTGAAAATCAAACACATCACCCTGCAATGGAAAATGCTTAAAAGGAGCCCTAGAGGCTGGAGAATGCCACACTTTCCTGGTGCCTCTCCAAAATGGACAGCTACAACATGATTCACTTCCCTATTTTATATTTAAAGGATTGAGAAAAATATCAGTGACAATGGCCTCCACAGTTCTTTCACCAGAGGAATTTTAGAGGCCATAGCCAACAGTTACCTTATGTGCCCCTGATACTGGAAATCTTTGGTAAAAATGTTAGTCTCCCCAGCCCAGTATAGTGTCTGGCAACTAGAATATCAAGAAGGATGTACTCAACAAGCAATCCACAACATAGACATGCAAATACCTATAGGCATAGACATGTTGCAAGGAAGGGACACTTTTCTTGAGCCTCATGTTCAAGCACAACAAGATCAAAGACTTTTTCCTCAGTGCTCTAAAATAGCAATAAATGCTTGGGGTAAAATTCCTGAATTAAAAGAAAAACAGGGCTCCTTCACTGCCGTCGGACAAGGAGCCTCTGAATCCTACCTAGATTTTGTGAATAAATTACAAAATGCAATTACCCATCAAATTGACAACTCAGAAGCAGCAAACACATTACTTCTCCAATTGGCCTATGAAAATGCTAACATCAATTGTCAAAGAGCCATGACTAGTATTTGCACTACTGCTCAAACAATTGGAGAATTTATCAAAGCCTGTCAAAATGTAGGCACAGAAACCTTTAAAGTCCAGGCTCTCGCAGCCATGCTTAAATCTACCCAAACCTGTTTTAAATGTGGAAATGATGGACATTTTAAAAAGGAATGCCCTCGAAATCAGCCCAGCATTAAACTCCCCACTTATTATCCTCGGTGTAAGAAAGGAAAGCATTGGGCAAACGAATGTCATTCCAAATTTGGTAAAGATGGCAATCCTCTGATGGGAAATGGGAAAAGTGGCACCAGCTCCAGCACCCCCCAAAACTCCAAAAGCAACCCCCTTTAACCATCCCCCAACAACAACAACTTCAGCCACAACAACAATCAAGCATTTTGGAACCAGGCCATAGGAGAATCTCAGATCTTTGTGCAGCTACCCATGGCAGCGCCAGACTTAACCTTATCACTACCATTGAATTAATTTTAAAAGAAGAAGACTCCATTTATGCAGCTCCAACTAGAGTCTGGAGACCACTCCCTGAAGGTTTGGTCAGTATCCTTATAGGAAGACCAAATCTTGCTCTCAAAGGCATTAAAATCCTCCCTGAAGTCATAGACTCAGACTATCAAGGGGAAGTAAAAATTATGATACAGGCTTCTAATTTTCATGTAATTCCTGCTGGCACAAAAAAAGCTCAGCTCTTATTACCTTATCAGGTTCCAGAAACCAAAAACATTGCTAGGAAAAATAAAAATTTCGGCACCACTGGAGATAAGGACATTTATTGTACAACTTCTTTACAACTATGAAAAACCTCTGCTCTAAATCAAAATGCAAAATCTATCCTTCATTGGATTAATTGACACCAGAGGTGACATTTCTTTTATTTCTCAAAAAGACTGGCCCATAGAATGGCCAACATTTCAAACCACACTTATCGTAACCAGTGTAGGCAGTCCTGAAAACTCCTACAAAGTCCTAAAACTCTCCAATGTGTAGGCCCTGATTTGCAAAAGGGCTATATTCAACCCTATGCATTACCTATCCCCATGAATTTGTGGGGTCGAGACTTATTTACCCAATGGAATTTGGTTTTAAAAACATCCCCCTTCAGGTAGGGGCCACTGCTCAAATTCACTCCCCACCTTTAACCTGGCTCTCTGACAAGCCAGTTTGGGTTAAGCAGTGGCCACTTAAAGGGGAAAAGTTACAACAAGCCCACTTGCTGGTAAAACAGCAATTAGAAACCAGACACATTGAACTATCAAACAGCCCTTGGAATACTACCATTTTTGTTATTGCTCAAAAATCTGACAAAGTGTCAGCTTCTCCATGACCTCTGCCAAATTAATGCCATACTCCAACCCATGAATCCCCTTCAGTTATGATACCTAATTCTGCCATTATTCCAAAAGATTGGCTGTTATTAGTTATCAACTTAAAAGACTGTTTCTTCGCCATCCATTTTAGACAGATAAAGAAAAATTTGCCTTCTCCCTTCCAGTTGTTAACAATCAAGTCTCTAACCAGATATCAGTGGAAAACTTTACCCCAAGGAATGCTCAATAGCCCCACCATGTGCCAACATTTTGTATTTCAAGCCTTACGCCCTACCCTTTATGTTTGTCCACAAGCGCTTATTTATCATTACATGGATGATATCCTTATAGGAACTCCCACAGAAAAGCTTTTTAACTAAACTATACAAACATTTAAAAAGGGAACTTGCTTTACCTGGCCTTCAAATCACTCCTGACAAAATCCAATTAACCCAACCCTGGAAATATTTAGGATATGTAGTCTCTTCCAGAACAGTCAGACCACAAATGGTAAAATTAGATCCTTCCAATATTAAAACACTTAACAACTTGAAAAAAAAATTTCGGAACCATCAATTGGGTAAGAACTAGCCTAGGAATCCCCACCTGCCAGTTACAACATTTATTTAATACCCTAAAAGGCAATGCCTATCTCAACTCTCCTAGAGAATTAACTCACCAAGCCCTAAAAGAAGTCGAGATCATTAACCATGCTATTTAGCAAAGGCAATTAAGTTGCAGAGATCCTCAATTTCCTGTAAGATTGTACCTGTTTCCCACCTCTCACACCCACAGGACTAATAGGACAGTTGCTTCCACAGTGAGGCTGTTTGGAGTGGATATTTTTATCCAATACTCCCCAAAAAACATTACTCCTTATATTCATAATTTAGCTCAAATTCTGTTCAAAAGCCATCTCAGATGCCAACAATTAACTGGCTTTGACCCTTATGTTATTCACATTTGCATTTCCCAAGAATTTCAACAAGCCCTTTTTAATTCCACAGAACTCCAAACTGCTTTCACACAATTTATAGGACAAGTTATATTTTCTTTTCTTGACAATATATTACTTCAACTCCCTATTTTAAACCTCAAACCACCTTCTATAGTCAGCCCTACTCACCTCCCTAATGCAGTCAATGTTTCCCAGATGGTTCAGGAAAAACCCCAAAGGTGCCATTATTGGCATGCACAGTTTGATGGGCACCATGCAGTTACTAAAAACCATAAATCCACCCAAAGAGCAGAGATAGCTGCTGCCATTATGGCACTGAAACAATTTCCCTCTCAACCTATTAATATTATTTGTGATTCTAGTTATGTTGTTTATACTCTCAAAAATATAGAACAAGCTTTCATAAAACCTTTGCCAGACTTGGAATTATATTCCCTCTTCATAACTCTACAATCCTTATTAGACAGATGCAAGCATCCTATTTTTGTCACCCATATATGTTCCCACACAGGGCTGCCAGGCTCCCTTACTGAGGAAATCAACGAGCTGACACCCTGGTGGGAGCAACCTTAGACTTTCAACAAGCTCATCTTTCTCATGATTTTTATCATCAAGATGCTAAATCATTAGTCAAATAATTTGATCTTACCCATTCCCAAGCAAAACAAATCATACTAGCATGTTCCGATTATCAACGTTATACTAACCCTAACTTACCTTCAGGTACCAATCCTAGGGGCCTTCAGCCTAATGAAATATGGCAAATAGATATTACCCATTATCCCCCATTCAGTCGCTTCTGCTATTTACATGTCTCCTGTGACACTTTCTCAGGAATCATTCAAGCTACCCCTCAAACAGGAAAAAGCACCAAACATATTAAATCTCACCTTCTAGAAACAATCAGTCATATGGGAAAGCCCCACACCCTAAAAACAGACAATGACCCCAGTTACACCTCTTTAGCATTCAAAACCTTCACCCAACAGTGGAATATTACTCATAATACCAGCATTCCTTATAATTCTAAATGACAAGCAATTATTGAAAGAACTCATCAAACCTTAAAAGGCATCATTAAGAAACAAAAAGGGGGAAATAGAGGAGCTGCTCCAAGAAATAAAATAGCACTAGCTCTCTATACCCTCAACTTTCTAAATTGGCCCCACTGTAGCTGAAAAACAATTTATGTCTCATCAAACTAACTCATAAAATCGGGCTAAAATCCTTTATAAAGATGTGTTAGGAGACAAATCTTGGAAAGGGCCTAGTGAACTGATAACATGAGGGTGAGGGTATGCTTGTGTGCTTACTCCTACAGGCCCCAGATGGCTGCCAGCAAAACACTCGAAGTTCTATCATGAATTGAAAGGACCCTCACATCAACCGAACCCCACAGATGGAGAAAATGACAATGAAAAGACAAAGAAGTCCCCACAACTTCACCAGGATTCAGCAAGTAATTTGGAAATTCCTTAGAATTTCCTTTCTCTTACTTCTCATACACTCCCCTCCACCGTCTTTAGCTCTTCCTTACCATTATTGGACACATATGCTTAATCCTCCTATATTCAACTTAGTTACCTGGTGGGACCCTGAACCCCTGCTCTCTCTAATGATACTACCTGGACTGGAGGAAACTGGGTCCCACTGTCTGGCCCCCTTACTGAGGGCATTGACTGCCTGCCTGTCAATTGATCAATTACATTCCTATCTAATTTACCCCCTATCTGCTTCTCCAATGTCCCTCACTCAGTCTGCCCTCAAGTCATCCTTCATCACTATCTTCATTATTCTCCAAAATTTAGTTCTCAGCCTGCTAATCTCACATTCATTAGAGCTGTCTCAATTAATTTGTCCTTATTCTGCCCTAATTTCTATGATAACCCCTCCTAAGTCATGGCTGACAAAATCCTACTTGGGACCCTAACTAATATCATCTGGCTCCCTTGCCAGACTATCCTTCCGTGTAATGCTGTCTTGCTGTTTAATCTTACCATTTTTGACTGGGGATCTCAAGGACATTTGCCCAGTAATAATCATACTCTTAGTTTTTCTGACCCCTCCAACTCTAGTATAAAGTGGGCCAACAGAGCCCTCTCTGATCTTATCATCTGTATGTGAATTACTAATTCTTCCAGATCTCTGTTCAGTCCAGAGCATTTACAAATTTGGCACCCAGGATTGCCCTTTTTTAATTGTATTGTTTCTCATGGAAACTATACCCGTATAAACAAACTTTTTTATTTCAGCCTTTCTCTCCAATCTTACAAACTCTGTCATGATCTGTACTTCCCACTGCTTTATGTTGCTCTAACCTCTTCTTCTAGTGTCCTTTCTTCTTGCATGAACCTCACTAATAACATATTTAATCTTACTGTCCTACCCGGAGCTTATTTTTCCTCCTGTGTTTCTCATGAAAATGTTATTCAGTTTAATATCACTTCAATATTTCTTCTCAAAAGTCAAGGACAAGCTTGGCTCCCAGTCAACCTATCCCGTCCTTGGGAAGGTTCTACAGGTATAGCCCAATTTAAAAAAGCACTCTCTCTCATCAGGCCTAAAAGGTTCATTGGCACACTTATTACCTTTATTATATCAGCTATTATTATAACAGCCACTGCCACTACTGCTGCAGAATCAGTCCAAAATGCTCATGTCACTAATTAAATCATGAATAATGTCATGGACAAGCTTATAACTCAAACTCACATTGACAACAGCATACTTACCCGACTCGATACTTTAGAAGCCTCTATCCTCTGGACAGGAAAAAAACAATAAGCTTTACTTATCAAACAAGATCTACAATGTGATTGGGAACACAAAAAATTTTGCATTACCCCCCTTCCTTGGAACCGTTCACAACTTTCCTGGGAACAAGTAAAAACTCATCTCCATGGAGCTTTTCCCTCTCATTTATGGGGAGAAGTTCAAACTTTCCAAACACACCTGGAGCATCAATTCTCTCAAATTCATCTTCTCGCTCAGCAATACGTGTTTCAAACACTTAATGACAATTTACAATGGTTAACTCCTTCTAACTGGTTTCATGGCCTAAATGTTAGAATTTGGATAATCTTTCTTGTTGGAATAATTCTGTTTATTATTTTGATAACAATTCTCAAGTTGACTTGCTGTGACCTCCCCCAAGCTTGCAGTGCTGAACAGAAAATCATCGCCTTAGCCACAGCTTCATCCCTGACCCCTGCCTCCAGGTCTCAAGAAGAGAGAAGTTTCAGAGCTCTATGGCTGAAACATCTTTAATTCTTATCCCCTTTCTACCTCTCCATTTTCCCATCCTTTGCCTACTCCATGTTAACTATAAACCTTATATTTGTGCTGTATTACTCTGCATAGTGGTTGCCTTACATTTACCAAATGTAATTTCAGATCCTGCATATATGTACAAGAAAAGGAGCTTTGTTTTGTATGCTAAGTGTGAAAGTCATGGGAAAAAATCATTTGATTTCTATTCTGCTTTGCCTGGCTCCAAAAAGAAAAAGGCCTGGTTAGCCAAAAACAAGTAAGATTCTTCAGGGAAAGAACAACCTAAAACAAGCACAGTCTCTTAGGGGCCAGCAAATATTACTGAGGAGGCTTGTGGTGGCAAGCTTGCCCTATTCCTTCCAAGGAAGGAGTTTTTTTCCTTTTACAGTTTTATTCCCACACTCAGCTAAACCAAAAATCCTGCGGATCTGCTACAACCTTTTCTCAGCACCATCCTTGCCTCTGTATATATTTTAAGGAAGGGGGAAATGTGGGATTCTTCTGATCTTTACTTCTAAGAAATGGTTTAGAGGCCTGACTTCCCATGCAGGGAAGTCAGCACTATCAGTTCCTACCTTAAACAGGAACATTCTTGGTCTGTTCAGCTAATCAGTTAACCAGAACTTTTGCTTCCACCTTATCTTTGACGTAAGCCACTATATGTCTTCATTATCTTTCTGCTTGGATTTCTCATGGTGTTTAATGACCCCTCACATATGCCTACCTGCCCCTTCTCATGGACACCCTAACCTTTGCTGTGAAAAAATTCTGAATAAAAATTGTGCTGGAGATCAGCTTGAGAGGATAGCTTCTTTAGCTGTTCTTCCCTTCACATCTCTCAACCTCCATGTTCAGAGTAATTCTTTGCACTGTTACAGGCTCTGCTGGACAGATCCCAGCAAAACCTTGCAGGACAGATTCCTGCAGTTATAGAATGGAAAACTGAGGTTTAATCTGTGCAGAATTGTTAAAAAATTGTTTGTAAATGTTTGGAAATAAATTAAAAGGTGAAAGCACATTATAGGAGTTGTAATTAGTAGTGCTAACATATGGGTATGATATTAGGTTTTTTTTTGTTTGTTTGTTTGTTTCCTTTGGAGTAAGGAAAATGCTCTACTATTGATTGAACTGATGAATGCACAACTCAGTGATTTTATCAAATCCCACTGATTGTTCACTTTAGATAAATTGAGTAGTTTATGAACAAAGAAAAATAGGGTGTGTTGGGGGAAAATACACCAAATGTAAGATATAAATTATAGTTAGTAGTAATGCTTTGACAATGCTCTTTCATAGTTTGTTACCAATGTCTCACAATAACACAAGGTATTGGTGGTGAGGTGATGTATGGGAGCCCTGTATGATGTTATGCATGTTTTTTGTAAGTTCAAAGCTTTTACTATACACTTATTATTTTAAAAAGAATGCTATAAACAATTGTATGCCAGCAAATTAGATAATCTAGAAGAAATGGAAAATTTCCTAGAAATGCAGCAATTAACAAAATAGACTCAAGAAGAAATAGAAAATCTTCAAAAAACTTGTGTGTCTAGTTGATGCTGAATGGACCCCAGAAAATCATGTCCTTAGAGCAATTCCATTCCTGTGGGTGTGAACTTATTCTAAGTGGACCATTTGATTTGGTCATTTCAATTAAGGGCCTTTTGATTAGATTATTTCAGTAAGGCATGACCCAAGGGGTCTTAATCCTCTTACTGGAGTCCTTTATAAATTGTATGAAAACAGAGACAGAAACAGAGAGAAATTCTCAGAAGCTGAGAAAGAAAGCCTTGGAAGACAGAAGATGAAATCAACAGAACACAAAAGGAGAGTGAAAGCAGGAAGCAGGAAGCTGTAGGCAAGGAAGCCTAGAGGAGGAGAGAGAGCCCCAGCAAACACCACCATGTGACCTACCTTGTGAGGAAAGAGTCCAGTATCATTGGCAGTCAGTCTTCAGAGAGAAAAGAACTGTCTGATGAAGTCTTGATTTGGATATTTTCATGGCCTCAGAATGGTAAGATTACAAGTTAATAAATCCCCATAATAAAAACCAACCCATTTCTGGTACATTACCCTCAGCAGCTTGCAAACTAAAACAACCTGTAACAATTTAAGGTGAAACCTTCCACCAAGAAAAACTCAGGACCAAATGGCTTCAGTGGTGAAATCTACTAAACATTTAAAGAATTAACACCAATTCTTCTCAAACTTTTCCAAAGAATTCAAGAGAAGAAGACACTTTTTAATTCATTCTATGAGTCCAGTATTACCAATACCAAAGCCTAATTAAGATATCACAAGAAATGAAAATCACAGAAAATTTCCATTATGAATATAGAGCAAAATTCCTTAACAAAATACTAGAAAACTGAATACATCACATATTGAAAATATTAAACACCATGACGTATTGGTTATTTATGCCAGGGATGCAATGGAGGTTCAAAATATGAAAACCAATCTGTGTAATAAACTACATAAATAGAAAAAGGAATTTTAAAAACCATGATTATCTCAATAGATGCATAAAAGGTATTTGGCAAAATCCAGCACCATTTATTTTTCAGAACATTCAGAACACTGGGACTGGAAGAAAAGTTTCTCAACATAATAAAGGCAATTTATGAAAAACCTACCACAATATCATTCTTAATGGTGAAATACTGAAAGCTTTCCTCCTAAGATTAGGAACAAGACAAGGATGCCAACTTTCTCCACTGCTATTCAATATAATACTATAAGTACTACCCAGGGCACTTAAGCAAGAAAAAGAAACAAAGGCATGCAAATTGGAAAGGAAGAAGTAAAACTATCTTTATTTACAGATTGCATGATTATATATGTAGAAAAACTAAAGTATCTACAGGGAAATTATTAGAGCTCATAAATGAGTTCAGCAAAGCAGCTGTGTAAAAGCTCAGAAGGGGGAATTAAGAAAACGATTCTATTTACAATATCATTAAAGGAATAAAATATATAAGTTTAACCAAGGATATAAAAGACTTTTATGTTGAAAACTGAAAAAAAAAACAAAAACATTGATGAAAGACATTAAATAAGACCTAAATAAGTAGCAAGATATTGCATGCTAATTGACTGGAAGAGTTAATATGCCAAGATGTGAATATTACACAAAGTGATCTACAGATTCAATGCAATGTCTACCAAATTTCAGCAGCCATTTTTGCAGAAATGGAAAATGCAATCCTCAAAGTCTTGTGTAATATCAAGGTGCCCCAAATACACAAAAATTTTGGAAAAAGAAAGTTGAAGAACTCACACTTCCCAACTTCAAATTGTATTGCAAAGATACAGTAATCAAAACAATTGTGGTACTGTCATAAAAATAGATAAATAAACTATTTGAACAGAATTTAAAGTCAATAAATAAACCAACACATCTCTCACAAATTGATTTTTTAACTAGAGAAGTTGGAGTTTTACAGAAAAATCATGCATAAAATATAGTTTCCATATACCACTCATAATTAACACCTTGCGTTTGTGTTGTACATTTGTAACAATTCATGAAAGAACATTTTTATAATTGTACTATTAACTATATTCCATCATTTGCAATAGGTTTCTCTGTGTTATACAGTCCTATTTTTTTTTGTTTTTTTTTATTCTATCAACAGAAAAGCAACCTAAAATTTCTCATGTACCAATATTCATATACATAGTTGAGTGTTGCTAATTACACAATATTCCGCAACATCTCCACTATCCATTACCAAAATACCATCAACCCTAATAGAAACACTGTACAATTTAAGCATTAACTCCCTATTACCTATCCCCACCCTGGCTTCTGGTAACCTATATTCTAGATTCTGACTCTACGAGTTTGCTTATTCTAATTATATCATACCAATGAGGTCATACAATATTTGCCCTTTTGTGCCTGACTTATTTTACTCAACATGTCTTCGAGATTCATCCATGTTGTCAAATGTATCAGAATTCCATTACTTTTTAGTCTGAATTTCCATTTAATGTGTATACTACGTTTTACTTATTCATTCATTGTTTGATGGGTACGGGTCGCTTCCATCTTTTGGCAATTGTGAATAATGCTGCTATGAACATTGGTTTTCAAATAACTGTTTGAGTCCCTGCTTTCAAATGGTTTTGGTATATACATGGAAGTGGTATTGCAGGGTCCTATAGTAATTCTTTGCCTAAGTTTCTGAGGAAATGCCAAACTATATTCCACAGTGACTGCACCACTTTACATTCCCACCAGCAATGAATGAGTGTTCTTACTTCTCAACATCCTCTCCAAAACACTTGCAATTTTCCATTTTTAAAAAAGTTGCTGTTTTAGTGGGTGTGAAATGGTATTTCATTGTGGCATTGATTTGCATTTCCCTAATAACTACTGATATTGCAGATCTTTTCATGTGCTTTTTGGACCATTTATATATCTTTAGCAAAATGTCTATTCAAGTATTTTGCCTATTTTATTGCTGAATTGTAGGATTTCTTCATATATTCTGGATATTAACCTCTTATCAGATATGTGATTTCCAAATATATTCTCTCATTGAGTAGGTTTTACTTTTACTTTCATGAAAATGTCCTCTGATGCAAAAAAGAAGTTTTTAATTTTCATAAGACTTCATTTATCTATTATTTCTTTTGTTGCTTGTGCTTTGGATGTAAATCTAAGAAACCATTTCCTAACACAGTGTCCTGAACATGCTTCTCTATGTTTTCTTCTGGTAGGTTAATCATCCTGGTTCTTATATTTAGGTGTTTGAAGCATTTTGAGTTAAAATTTCTGTATATGGTGTGAGACAGGGACCCCCCTTCATTCCTTTGCCTATGGATATTCTGTTATCCCAGCAGCAGGTGTTGAAGAGACTGTTCTTTCCCAATTAAGGGGCTTTGGTGTGCTTGTCAAAAAGCAATTGGCATGGATGCAAAAATCCTCAATAAAATACTTGCAAATCAAATCCAACAGCACACTAAAAGAATTATACACCATGATCAAGTGGATTTTATTCCAGATATGCAAGAGTGGTTCAACATAAAAAAGTCAATTAATGTAATATATCACATTAACAAGTCAAAGAAGAAAAATCACATGATCATCTCAATTGATGCAGAAAAGGCATTGGACAAAATGCAGCATCCTTTTTTTTATAAAAACACATTGAAAGATAGGAATAGAAGGAAAATTTCTCAACATGATAAAGAGCATATATAAAAAATTCACAGGTAACATTGTTCTCAATGGGAAGAGGTTGAAACTTCCCTTCTAAGATCTGGAACAAGATAAGGATGCTCACTGTCACCACTGTTATTCAGTATTGTGAATAACAATAATAAGAACAATTAAACAAGAAAAGAAATAAAAGGCTTCTAAATTTGATAAGAAGCAAAACTTTCGCTATTTGTAGATGACTTGATCCTATATATAGAAAGTCACAAAGAATCTACAACAAAGCTACTAGAGCTAATAAATGAAATTAGCAAAATGGTGGGGTACAAGATCAATAAACAAAAAATCAGTAGTAAGAACAATCTGAGGGAGAAATCAAGAAAAAATTTCCATTTACAATTGCAACTAAGAATCAAATATCTAAGAATAAATTTAAACAAGGATGCAAAGGACCTAAACATGAAAACTACAAAACTTTGCCAAGAGAAATACAAAAAGATCTAAATAAATGGAAAGATATTCTATATTCATGGATTGGATAAATAAACATTGTCAAGCTGTCAATTCCATTCCAAATGATTTCCAGAATCAATGCCATCCCAATCAAAATTTCAACATTCTTTGTAGAAATGGAAAAGCCAATCATTGAATTTATTTGGAAGGTAAGGGGTGCCAAGTAGCCAAAAACATTTTGAAAAAAAAAATGATGATGAAGGACTCACACTTCCCAACTTTAAAACTTAATACAAAGCTATGGTGTTCAAGACAGTATGGTACTTGCAGAAGGATAGGTGTAAATCAAATTTATATTGACAATCTGAAAAATCTATGATGACATGCTTGCAAACATATTTTTTATAAGCTGGTACTTAAAATACAATGTAACTAATTAAAATGTATTTGCTTTTAAATATGTTGTGCCTTCAAACTATATGATAAGGTGGAAGGGTGGTTTGGCAGTGTATGGGGTGACAGTTTGTGCAGGGATGTGAGTGGGGTGGACACTGCTAGAATCTGAGGCTGAGTATGGTGGGAAATGTTACGTTGGACTATCCATAGATATGGGGGATGGCTGGAGGAAGGGACAGATGAACTTGGGTCTTGTAGGTCTGTGGTTAAAACTACAATTACGGGAATGATCTTTTAGCAAATATGGTAGGGGAGGGTTATTGGTGCAGGGCATCAAGGGTGGAGGGATATGTGGGAAAGGATGTACCTGAGGCATGGGTCTATAGGATATGAAAGTATTCATCTTGTCATAGGGTGTTATCTCAGTGGGTGGATACCACACAATAAACAAGAAAATATTAAACTCCCATCCTAGACAGTGCTCAATTCTCAAATAGAGGGTCAAGAGTCTCTAGAAAACATATGCAGTGCCTAATAAAAGAAGAAAAATCAAGTGATGCATTTGGAAAAAGACCTTGACCAAAAGGGGGAAATATTAAATACAAATGAGTTTCTATGGCTAAGAGGCTTCAAAATGAGTGAGGAGGTCATTCCATAGGTTACAATTTTGCACATCTTAGGAGGATCTCACTGAACACTGCAGTAAACATTGTCTCCAGCAAGGGGACTCCTGAGAGCTCTTGAAACATCTGAACACTAGAGAAAGGGCAGACATCCCCCGGAATTCAGCACCTTGTCAGTGGGCCTTACCTTGGAATATATGATAACCTATCCCCCCAATGTATTGGAGATGGACTCATTTATAATTTTCCTACACATGGTTCTTAGGCTTCTTTTATTTGAACCTATAATTAGAAATATACCCATTAAATATGTGACCCAGAGACTTACATGTTTGGGCCCTTCATATGCTGGTTGAGCTCTGAATCTCAGCAGAGTTGCAGCCAACACCTACTCTTTAGTTCATCAGTTTCACCCAGGACAACTAACAAAAGGATGATGGTGGACAATGCCCACCCCCCCAAAAACAGAGTATCTGCAACTGCAAGCAAGAGAGTCTGGCCATCTTCCCCATGGAATCTAAACCCCTGCTTAATCAGAAGTAAAGTGTGCATCACCATCCCAAAATCCTCAAGATTGAGGAATGAACAAACATAAGGGGGGAATGAAACTATGGGCCAAAGTAGACCTATTATTATTCTAGTAATTGAAGCATTTGTAACATTGATATAAAGGCAGTAGTCTCCAGAGGCTCGGAGGGGAGCAAGCGGGAAGAATAAATGTAACATAGGTCATTTTGGGGACACTGGAATTGTTCTGCATGACATTGCAATGATGGAAACAGGCCATTATATATTTTATACATTTTATCAAAACCTATAAAATTGTGTGGTGTGAAGTGTAAACCATAATGTAAACTATAGACCATGGTTAGTAGCAATAATTCAATATGTTTTCATAAATTGTAACAAATGTACCACACTAATGAAAGATGTTGTTAATGGAGAAAGTGTGGGAAGGGGATGGGTAAGGTATATGGGAATCCCCTATATTTTTGAGGTAATGTTTATGTAATCTAGAACTTCTTTAAAAATAATAAATAGATAAATAAATAATAAATAAATAAATACATTGTGCCTTCACACTAAATAAATCATATGGCTGTATAAAAATTCTCAGTTATAGTCTCCTTTAGAAACTCAATTCCCATGGAGCTGCCTTTGCTGAAGCCCTCTCCCAGTCTCCCAAGTTCCAATTAAATCTTACTTGTCTTTTCCCAACTTACAGTGTGACTCATTTTCATGGTCCCATAGAACCAGCTTCCAGATGAGGCTTCTTCTATCTTCTACAGGGCTGGGCTAGCCTCTTGGCCTGAGGTGGTGTCAGCTGTTCTGCGGCTTCTTCAGTCCAGTTCTCCTGGGGTTGTTGATCCTCATGCAGTTGGGTGGGGGTCTGTGACATTACAATAGATGGAGTAGAGGTTCTTAAATGGGAGGTGGATTACAGTAGCCTGAATGGAGATTTCCATAGAAAGGTGTGCATTTCCCTGCCTGAACCCATGCTCTTTCCAACTTAGGGTGTCTTAGGGCACTTCCCCCTCTGTGATAGAGGATATGTTGTTCCCTGTTTTTCTGCCAGCTCTCCTGCCTCTGCAGCTGTACCAGTTCTTATGTCAGCCTGCTCAGCTCCTGTTTCTGCTCTTCCAATTTATAATGCAGGTGTTGATAGATTTATTCCCTTTCTGTTTCTTCCTTATTTATGGCCACCATCAATCTCTGCTGCAACTGCTGGTGCCACTGTCTGGATTGGCATAGTGCTGAGGGTGGCTGCTGCCTCTTCAGCATCTCCTTGTAGAAGATGTGTCAGCTGAATCCCTCTTTCATGCCACACTATGTGCTCCAGAATGACCTGTAAGGAGGGGAACACATGGCAGCAGGACTCACAGTGGAAACCTTCCTTCCTGGTGACCAACTAGTCCATGGACACAGCATGGGACTTTACTTCCTCTTTCACCTGGACAATGGATTCAAGGGTACATGCCTCAGCAATGCCTGGAATGTAACCAAGGCATAGACAAAACTTGGTGTTGGTCATACTGGGGGTCAGAGTCTATGGTGATCTCTTTGGAGAGCTCAGTCTGAAATACTGGGATGTTTTTCCCATGGATGAAAATGTGATTTTGGCTTGCCACTCAACAAATATTACCTTTACCATGTACATCTCAGTAATAAATGGACACCTGACCCATTTTTGCTCTGAAGAAGACCTAAAGTTTGATGCATTTGAGGTCTGCTCAGATGAAGCTGAGGAAGAAGACCTCCATGATATCCTTGGAATTTTACTGGGCTTGGAACTTGGACTTACTGATTTTGATGCTATACACTGCTCAGAACCTTCCTTTCGATTTGAAGCCTCTAAGAAGAGACAGTTATGTACGGGAGCTCCCTGGGCCCCGTGGTCCTAAGCTACAAAGCCCAGAACTCTGGTCTCATGCCTCCCTCGAGGCTTCTCCATTCTTACCATCCCCCAAATGTGTGAAATCACATTGCTTATTTCTCCTCCTTTGGGAACACTGCTGTAAACAATATCCTGTGCACAATTATATTAAAGATAATATTGCCTTATAGCAAGGTTTTTACTCTTTGAGAATGCTGTAATACTTACTGGGATTTTATATTTATAATAGGAGATTCTTCCATTTTAATTTTCTTTTTATTTTGGCATTTACTTTTTGAATGCCAATTGAATTTTCTCCTTTGGAACATGGAAAGTTTTCATATTCCTGAACATTTGTAATATGTGAATCTCTGAAAGAAGTTTCCTATGTAAGTAATTTTCTGAGTAAATTTCAAGTGGGAAACCTCAAATAGGATACCTATTTTTAACCTATTTTTTAAGGAATGTTCATATAGAATGAATCATATTTAGAGAGAAATAATTTGTATAATTTAAGTCTCTTACAGGTCTTCTTTGCACCTCTTATAACAAAGCAACAAAAGAAAGTTAAAATTGCCTTTCTCAGAATAGAATCTCCTCTTAACATGTCCTTATTAGATGATCTCCTTCAGGGTGACTGTATAAAATAGATGTCCATGTTTGAAAGCATTGATTCCACAAACCTCAGATGATCATGACACAAAAGTCTCAATTAAGGTTGGTGTAATCAAGGTGATGTTAGCCTAAAGATATCATGGTTTTCTGAATAACAGGGAAGGATTAGAAAGTACAGGTATAAGAAAAAAGAATGGAAGCATAAGTTTTGTGGTGGCAGGGCATGGAGGGAATGTGAAAATCCAGCAAAAGACATGGATAGAGAGGAGGAACCTCCAAGGAGGGTGTTAGAAGCCAGGCAAAGGATCAATATAGAATAGGAAACAAGGATGAGCCACTCGAGTGGAGCACAGGGGAGCATCAGAGAAGGAGTGAGGGAGGGGGAAAAATGGCTGGGGAAAGAGTCTAAAACTAGGAATTGTAGCAGAAGATAAATTTAGGGAAAGCAGGAATTAAAACTGTGAACCTAAATTAAGGCTATACTTTTATAGGCTGTTAAAAGCGGTGGGTAGAAAATAGAGACGTGCCTGAGCTCAGGATGGGGCAGTAAAGCTCAAAAGGATAGACTTCTGGAATGAAAGTGGAATACTGTTCTCCATCATGCCACCCATTCCCATGATCAATTTTATTTTCTTAATTCCTTCAAAGATGCATTCAATCTAATTAGAAAATGTAATAAAATGAAGAATGAAACCACTAACCCTTCTACTCTAGTTGCCTACTTAGTTCTTCCCTTCCCATCTATATAAAGCAGTTAAATTACAGACCTGAAAATTGGGTAATTTGCCTATGCCTATTCTGGAAAGCCCCTCAGACTCAAAGTAGAATTTTTGTGTTTACTCATTTACCCTTCATTTATCCATTCATATGCTAATTGTCTACAAAATGATGGGAAGTACTTCTTCAGTGAAAGACTCAGTGAGCTTCATCCCTTCACTCCAACCCCTTTATTTTCTTTCCTTTGGCCATGGGGAAATAGGTCCAAGAACAATAAAAGGAAATCTGACATAGGAGAAATCAGTCCCTTCACAACCCAGCTCTCATCAATCAGAGGCAATTTTCCTTCCATCCTTACCTAAAGGCTTAAAGGCCTCTTCATTTCAGATCACTGTTTCATCTTGTCTGGGTGGATGTGAACCAAGAATAACCTCTGAAGTATTTTTATCCCTCCTCCTAGTTGTAGGTGATTTCTCAACCTCTCCTGAGTTTGGTGCTCTGATTTAGTCCTGAGTAGCCATCAGCTGGTAGCCAAAGTTGTTCTCCCACAGGCAGATTTCAGATGGCCAACCTCATAAGAGCAGATAGGATCTGAATGAACACCAAGGCTTCCAGTAACTCTTGTGTAACATCATCATTGACGTAATTCAGTTCTATGTACCCGGTTTGACCCTAAACATGCAACATGAAACACATGACAAATGTTGAAGCAGGGGATTGGTGGAGGGGAGACAGAGATTTTATAATAAAAAAGAATTGAAACTTCTCCCTGCCCTCAAAGAAATGACCATCCATTGAGGTAGAGTGACTGGGGAACAAGAACTGATAACTCACTATGATGGACTCTTGCTTTCTCCTAAACCTTTCATTTGACTCTGCTTGAAACCTGTATATCCAGCACTGGTCACAAAATGCCCATTCAGAACCACTCTCAGTTCCCTTTGTCCCAGAGTCTTCATACAGGCTGTTCCCTCTGACTAGAAGGCTTTCTCTCTGCTCCCCTCCCCTGGCTCATCCTGCCTCAGAGACACATGGTGTTTAAGAGAGTTGAGCTCCTGCATTTTCAGCCCAGCTCCACTCCTTTCAGGTCATGGATCATAGAATTTCAGCTGACCTTTCCATTTCTTACTTCCTTCATCTGTAAAATAGGGAGTACACTATCAATTGCATAGTGTTGCAAGTTGGATGAAATAGGCTAATACATGTGAACACTGAAAACAGTGAGTGGCTGGTACAGAATAAGGCCATGTGAATATCTGCTGTTATCATTTTGCTTAGGTCACAGCTTACTGAGCATGTCCTAACTAGGTGATTTTCCCATTTAATGCTTTCAGAGCACCTGATTATCCCCCATTGTGGCACTAATCATGATTGATGGGAGATTTTTAGTCACAAACTTGTCTCCTCCAAATAGATTGCAGCAATTTGGGGGAAAGACAAAGTCTAACTCATCTTTGCAGCTCCAGAAAATTTGACAGTGTCTGATACATAATAGGTACTTGATACACATTTGTTGAATCAACAAATATATCGTGAGTCCTCTAAAGGACACATCCATCATAGATATCCAGTAGAATGGGATTGTGGAATCTGATTCCTAGAAGTGCCATCACTCAATAGTGAAAACTGGGCTACTGTTATTTCATCTACTGATCCTGAAACCCAGGAACTGTTATTGTGAATGTCCTTAGCTCCTTCATGTACTTCCCCTTGGGACCTCAGGAACAGGGTTATGACTGTCCTCAACATAAAATGACTGAGCTCGGGGCCTCTGAGGTCACCTGTCTTGGAGGTTTAGGAGTGCACTCTGGTAAAAATCCATTGTTCTCTGCTTGAGTCAAACCTCCATGTTTATTCTGGAGGCTACCTGCTGACATCACAGTGGATCATAGATACATGAGAAAGTCCAGTTGAGTGCAGCTGAGCCTGGACCAGACCAGAAGACCCTCAAATTGCCAATCTGAAGAGTAGTGAGTGCAGTGAATGTTGTTTTAAACCTCCACATTTGGGGCTCATTTGCTATGCAGCGAAAAGTTAATTAAAACAATTTTTAACTTGGTCCTGTTTCTCTCCAAACTTTGACGGAACTTCTAGTCATTTCATTTTCAAGAGCATCTGGTATAGCATCTGACATGTAGACCTTATACAGTAAATCTTTGTCCACTGAATAGATGAATTAAAGATAGGTATTTATAGGTGTGAATCTGTGCATAAAATTATATGTGCAATAAAATTTTTTCCATGATACATCTTTAAGTCGATGAAACCCCATGTTGGAGGTGCCTGTTTAACAAATGGTAGAAAACTAAAAATTATTTCTTCTTAGAGTACCCCCCCCACTGCCTATGTTTCTGCAATTTTCTCCAAGATATAATGAAGTACCAAGGCATTGGAGAAGATGCTTAACACACCCCTTTTCCTGAAGCATTGGTTCTGCTCCTTCCATGCCCTATTTGAGCACTGGCAGCTTGACAAGGCCAGGAGCATCATTAGCAGTTTGTTTCCCTAGGTCCACCATTTCCGTCTGAATTGTTGCTACCTAATCCAGGGAAATATCAATAAACAGAGCCCTATCCTTTCCCAATGTCTTGGACTCTCTTTTCCTACTTTAACCCACCTTCCCCTCCATCTCCAGTTCACTCATTGTGACCACTTCAATGAACTGATTATAAAACAAACCTGAAGAGCCATATACTTTTGGCAGCTTTTGCTTTGCAGAGCCCAACTGCCTGTTTGAATTAGGTAGGGAGAGAAGTAAAATAGAGGAAAACTTACATTCAGTTTGTTTTAATAAATTATCTTGCCATACATTTTCAAAAGGCCATGCAGAAAAAATTCAATTGATTCTCTGAAAAGGTGCAAGATGAAAAAAGAGTGGTTTCAATATTGTCATAATCTACAGGGAAGGATGCAAAGATAAGATGGGAAGAGGAATAACTCCCCATCTATTCCTTGTGGTGTCTCCACTCTCACACTTCCCCTTGGAAGTCACTGAAAATACTACGGAGTAACTCTCACCTCCACAGTGACCATCATTCATGTTCCCACAAGCAGGAATTGCTTTGTGTCCTATGGTCTGCTGCAAAATTATATCCAAAACTGAAAACCAACAAGGAGGTGGATAAAAAAACAATAAAATGAAACAAATGAAATCATGTTTTTCATGTATATATAATGACTTTCCAGAGTATTTTCAAAGATTTTACTTACACTGCTGCCACAGTAAAGAAAGGACCTTTAGTGAGGGAGACAATTTGGATGCTACTAAATTAAACTGGATCCCTCCTGATATAATAATATATGTGTGATATTTTGTTTCTCATTTGCCTGCTCCAAACAATAATGTTCTGTGAAGACAACATCTTGTCTGGCTGTTTGGCAGTATATGTCTGATATATATACTGTGACTGATACCTACCAATAACCCAAAATATTTGTTGAATGAATGAATGAAGTAATTAATTAATTTTTTGGGCAGTATTAACTTTGCACAGCTTCTTTATTAATTTCTTCTGTGAAAAAAGGAATGAATAAATTGACGATTCCAAATACAATTTAGAATTAATTAAAATGAGAAAAGAAGGAGCAGGCATAGCTCAGTGGCTGAGTGCCTGTTTCTCATGTATGAGGTCTTGGGTTCAATCACTAGTGACTCCTAAAATTAAAAAAAGATGAGAGAGAGGAAAGGACTTGAACAATGAAGTTATAGAAAAAATAAGATTGTGCACAAATCAAATGTGCTACCCTTATCTTTACTTTGGAGAAAGACAGCTCTATTTCTTCCACTCACACTGTGGCATGTACAAGTACTGAGAGCCTTTCATCTGGCTCTCAGTGTTTAAATGCACAATCTTTCAAGCAAAAAATTCTGCTTCAGCTCAAGCATTATACTATAGAGGTTTGTAAAGTGAGTATATATAGAATATCTGAGAACTGTATAATATGTACATTTTTGTTCTAACTTTGGAAAAGAAGAGAGCCAGGGTGGCAATTTTAGCTTTATGAAAACTTAGCAGATCTGTAAATTGTTAAAGAGAGGACATAAGTTGTTACTTTCTACTGTTATTGACTAAGTGTCCATGACCCTGGCCCTGACATTGCACATCTCCAGTTTTCCTGATAGGCTTCTTAATATCAGAGAAGCCTAAAACTCGTACTTAGTCCTCTTCTCTCTATTGACACCTCCCTCATTTGCCTCATTAAGTACATGATTGTCTGTAGCTGATTACATGCAAGTTTGCACCTTCAGCCATACCAGCTCCTCTGAGGTTCAGACTCATATATTTCATTATTTGCATAGCACTCTGTGTCTCAGCTTCTTACTCCGTAAAATATAAATTATAATAATATATTCCTTACATAGTTGTCATACAGAACAAATACCTAAGAAAGGAAAAACACTTAGAAGAGTGCCTGGCAACAGAATAAGTATGTACTCAATGACTATTAACTCTTACCATTATTGCTTGACATCACCATATGTATATCTAATAGAATACAATGTTATCACACAACAATTCTTGGTTCCAATCCCCATTCCACTCTTACCAATGAATTTTTCAAGACTTCACAATGGATGTAGTTTGGCACATTGCTACCTAATAAATCATTCCAGCATTCCTATGGGTGACCATTGAGCCAGATTTCAGCCAAATTATCTAGCAAAGAATTATTAGCATTCAGGCTGCTCATGCTAATACACTCAACCCAGAATATCTGATAAGCACACCTACTGCATATATTTTGCCCAATTTATAATGTAATTTCTTCCATTGTCTAGTCCACCAGTATCCTGATCTTTCCTTATCAGTGTCCTCTGCTTTAACCTATCTGCAGTGAAAAGGTCTGTTTGAAGGTAATATAAAGAAATGTAATTGATTTTTGTATTTATATTTATGCTAAGTTTTCACAATATTTTCTATGATTTTTAATATTTCCTGTGGAGACAATTCCATCATCTATGAATAATGACAGTTAAGTATTTAGTTTCTTTTATTGTCTTATTGTGCACATGAAAAGACTCTTAAATTCTTTAACCATTAGTTAAAACCAAATCAAATCCAGAATTAGATTCTCTTTCATGCCTAATAGAATGACTACTGTCTTAGTTTCCTAGAGGCTCTCTCTCCCTCTGACTTTTAATATGCTTATGAGTGACTCCAGTAATCTGGATTAAAATTCCACCTGATTCACTTGGGCCACAACATAACTGAAGTAACTTCATTGAAAGTTCCTATTTATAATGGGCCTACACCCATAGGGATGGGTTAAAAAACACAAATCATTAATGTTTCTATACTCTAGTAATGAGCAACCTGAGGTGGAAGTCAGAAAAAAAATTCCATTTACAGTACTGACTAAAAGAATCAAACATTTTGGAATAAACTTAACTATGGAGGTAATGCACTTCTATTCAGAAAACTGCAGTATATTGGTAAAAGCAATAAAAAAATACCTAAATAAATGGAAGAATGTTCTGTGCTCATGGATTGAAAGACTAAATATCATTAAGATGGCAATTCTACCCAAGTTGATATACAGATTCAATTGCAATCTCAATAAAAATTCCACCAGCACTAATTCTAAAGAATTAGAAAACACTATTTCCAAATTTATTTGGAAGGGTAAGTAGCCCCAAATATCAGAAACATCTTAAAAAGGAAGAGAGAAGTTGGAGGACTCACACTTCTGGATTTTAAATCACATTACCTAGCTACAGTGGTAAAAATAGCAAGCTACTGGCATAAAGATAGACATATAAAACAATGGAAATGAATTGATTTCAAAAACAGACTGTCACATCTATGGTCAAGTGATTTTGACAAGGATGTCAAACCCACCCAGCTGGGGCAGAATAGTCTACTCAACAAATGGTGCTGGAAGACTGTATATCCATAGCCAAAAAAAGAAAGAAAGAGGACCGCTATCTCACATCTTATACAAAAATTAACTAAAAATGGATCAAATCCTAAATATAAATGCTAGAACCATAAAGCTCCTAGAAGAAAATTTAGGGAAACATCTTCAAGACCTGTTGGTATGTGGTGGATTCTTAAACTTTACACCAAAAGCAGGAGCAACCAAATAAAACATGGATAAATCAGACCTCAAACTTAAAGTATTTTGAGATTCAAATAACTTCATCAGAATGTGAAAAGGCAGCCCATTCAATGGGAGAAAATATTTGGAAACCACATATCTGATAAGGGTTTGATTTTCATTCTGTATAAAGAGATCATACAATTCAACAATAAAAGAGTAAGCAATCTACACAGATAGTGGGGCTCCTGAGGGCTCTGGAGACATCCAGACACTGTAGTCAGGGTAGATAGCTCAGGAGTTTGGTGCCTTGCCAGTGGGCCCTACTTTGGAATTTATGCTCCCCAGGGTGACAGAGGTAAACACAGTTGTGGTTTCCCTACACATGGCTCTTCTGTTCTATTTGAACCTATAATTAGTACTAGATTTGGTAGGTGCATGTTCAAGAGACTTAAATCTTTGGGCTGCCCATGTGCCAGCTGAACTCCAAATCTCAACAGAGTTGTAACACCTACTCTCTAGTTAATTGGTCTCACCCAGGACAACTAAGAAGGAGGTGATGATGTACAACCACCATACCAGGGATCTGAGAGAGCCTACAACTGCAAGCAAGATAGTCCCATCCATTAGCACTAATGGATCACAGCCCCTTCTCAATTAGAGGCAGAGTGGACATCACCATCCTAGAATCCTCAGGATTGGGAAATGAACTATGGAATAAAGTAGACTTACTGGTATTTTACTATAGACTTATTGTGATTCTAGCAATGGAAGAAATCCTATCATTGATGTGGAGGCAGTGGCCACTGGAGGTTCGGAGGGCAGGGAGAGGGAAAAACAGGTGTAATAGAGAAACTGTTTTGGGACTTGGGTATTGTCCTGAATGACCATGAAATGATAGATACAGGCCATTATATATCTTGCTATAACCTACAGAGTTGGGAGGGAGAGAGTGTAAACTACAGTGTAAACTTTAATCCATGCTTAGTGGCAAAATGTGTTCATCAACTGCAATGAATGTACCACACTAATGAAGGATATTAACACGGGAAAATGTGGAAGGTGTGGGGAAAAGGGCATATGGGAATCCCCTATATTTTTATGTAACATTTATGTAACTTAAGTATGTTTTAAAAATAGGTGTACTATTGTGGCATTTTCAGGACGTTGGTGAACAAAAATTTTGATAATGGGAGGTGGTGATGTTAGCAAGACATTGTAAAAGCAATAAATCGCAGTAAATTGTAAATGTATAGTTAAAATGGCAAATTTTATGGTACATATATGTTACCACAAGGAAAAAAAGGAAGAGACTGACATGATAAAGTACAAAATAAGTAACCTGGAATATAAATAGTGTATAAATTAGAGGAGGTGAATGCTGGGCCTCATTAAGTGAGTTAATTTATGTAACTAATGTAACAGTGTAAGCACTTTCACATATAATAGTATTACAATCCATTATGGAGCTGGGATTTAAGCTGGCTTATGAAGCAATTGAAGGTCTGTTTATTCATTCATTCATTCATTCATTCATTATTCCAAAAGAACTTGGAGTGAATTGGCAAAGTACTTTCCAAGCACTGTACTAGACTCAGGAGGTGAAATGTAGTCAAGACAAATCAGGTGCCAGCACTCAGGAAACTTGGGATAAAGGGAGGACAATAAACAAATAACTGAATAAAATAGATTATCATCAACGCTGGTTAGGAATTTAAAAAGGCTTTTATAATCACTAATAAGAGGGTGGGGATCTACTTTATGTAGATCTACTTTTATCTGAGCGATCATGTGACATTCAGACTGAGACCTGAAGGATGAAAAGGAACCAGCCATGTAAAGTACTAACGAGAAGGCACTCCAGGCAAAAGTCACAGCAAGGGCAATGCCAAGAGGTGAAAAAAGAACTTTGAAGGAACAAAACTGAGCTTGGGGAAGTGTGCAAAAGACGTTCTCATGGAGCCTTGTAGGCTAGATAGGTTTTGGATTTCATTCACAGCCTCCCTATACATAAAGTGGGGGGTGGGGGGACAATAGTGTGATGGGGTGGGAGAAGGGAAGAAGCATCAGGATGAGCAAAGCAGTTCATGGACAAGTGAATACAGCAGCCTGACTGTAGATAAGCTTGGAGTCCAAGATTCAAGCTACATTATGAAGGGCTAAAGTTAGCTTAAACTTATATTTCCTGTAAGCAATAGTGCATTGTTGATCACTTATCAGAAGAATCTTTTGTGAAATTAAAACTGTCCAACATATTAGAGTAGGGAATGCAAAAACATGCAAAATGTGGTCCCTACTGATTTTACTGAATTAGTCCTAAAAGTTGTGTCTTAGGAATATGACTGATCTTTGAACAATAAGCAAGTTTAAGAAAATTTTGCTGGGCCATTTGTGGTGGATATTTCCTGTGCCACCTGTCTTTCTGCCTCCTAACAATCTTGCTCCATCCCCTGTGATGTCACCTAGTTCCTTTTTCTGACTTCCATTTGGCACATAAGCATGGTCTCCCCACTATGTCTCATCCAACACTAAGTAAACAGCCCTCTCATTTAAATCATCATCATTTGGCTCACAATGATTTTAAACTCACTCCACCTTAGCCAACCACTCCACTGAAATTGCTCTCCTAAAGTTACCAGTTACATCAAATTCTCAAATATAATGGAGACATTTTCCTGTTTTATTCCTATTCTTATTTTTTTCCTGATTCTCCAGGGTTTTATATTGATTTGATAATATTCTCCCACCTACTTGATCCTACTTGATGTCATCCTTTCTGCTATCCCTCCTTTCTTTTTATTCTTTCTCAGCTAGCTCTATCTCTATTTACCCCTTACATATTATTGTTCCAAAAAAGCTCAAGCTCCTACCCATTACCCTGCCCTCTCTATGAATGACTTCATCCAAAACAATGGTTTAAACTCAATCAATCTGCCAGTGAGTCACATCTAGTCCAGAACACTCTCCTGAGCTCCACATCTGAATTTCCAACTGGAATATCATGGGTACCTCAAATTAAACCACTTCCCCCAAAGTTCTGTCCCTCTCTTTCTGGTCAGAAGGCATGTTACCAGTATCTGCCTATTGTTTAAGCCAGCAACCTGGAAGATTTCCTTGACACCTCCCTTTCACCCTTAGATATAATTAGTAATGGAGACCTGTCAATTCTGCTTGCTAAATATATTTTCTTAATTTAACCCTGCTTACTTTATATGTTGCCCTAGTCTTAGCCAGGGTTTTCACTGCTTATTTCCTGGATAACTGACACCACCTCTCAACTGGTTCCTTTTCTTTAAGACTATAATCATTCAAATTTATCCTCTACAGGATGATCTTTATAAAATGCAAATTTGCCAATGTTATCTTGTTAGAATTTGTAATCTAAGAATTATAATATTTATCTTAATTTATCACAATCTACTTCAGATTAATGTTTATTTAATGCAAGAAAAATTTCAAATATTCTTCAATATACCTCCATTTCTTCCTCCTTTCTTGTTTGCTGTTATTATCATATATTATAAAAACCTTCAATACAATGTTATAATTATTGTTTTATAGAATCTCACATATTTTAAAGAAAATAATTTTAAAAAATATGTAAATAAGAATCTACTTTTTAAACTGACATTATTATTATTTTTTGGTGCTCTACATTTCTTCTTAAATATTTGAGTGACAGTCTGGAGTAATTTCTTTTCAGCCTGAAGTACATCCCTTAGTATTTCTTGTAAGGAATGTATGCTACCAACAAATTCACTCAGTCTTTGTTAATCTGCAATTGTCTTGTTTCACTTTCCTTTGAAGGATAGCTTTGCTGGATATATAATTCTTGGCCAGGATTTTTCTTTCAGAACTTTGAATATGTCAGCCCACTTCCTTGTGGCATCTTGCCACTAATAATATTTATGTTTCCTTCTATGTGAGGAATTCTTTTCCCTTGTTTTTGTATTTTTAAATTTTTATTTATTTATATTAATTTTTTAAAAGATACTTAGATAACATAAATGTTACACAAAAAATGTAGGGGATTCCCATATGCCCCACTCCCTACCCCTCCCACATTTTCCCACATTAGCAACATCCCACATTAGTGTGGTACATTTGTTACAATGTAGTTGGTGCTTAGTAGTAGTCCCTTGATGCCAGGGAGGCTCATCCCAAGGGGTCATGTACCACGCTGGGGAGAAGATAATGTATTTATATGCTGAGTTTGCCTTAGAAAGAGGCTACATTTGAGCAAAAGGAGGCTCACAGGAGGCAACTCTTAGGCACCCTATAATACTAGGCTAAGTTTCCATTTCAAGAGTAAAGGTTCATAAGCACAGTCATCAATATCAAAGGCCAATCAATGGACCATCCTCCCTCACTAGTCATTGCCCCTGTACTCAGGGGATTCTTGGTGTTCCATTAGTGAGTCTGGCAGAGCTTCTCAGGATGGAAACTCAACATTCCTTCAGTTATTGTGTGAATCTCAACCCACTGTGACAATGCCCCATGAAATTTTGAACACATTTATATGCCTTATATGTATTCCCAGGTGAGCTTCTTCCCATGTATCCACCATCACTGACACTCCACAACAATGATCCTCCCCTGCCACAGTTGTAACCTTTCTGCAATCCAAAATTTCTTCAAAAATGAAGCCAAGAAAATAACTAAGCATAACAAATAAGAAAATGAAATAATAATGATAGTTTTAGAAATAAGAAATAAAATACAAAAAATTAAATAAAAAATTTTGGGATAATAGAAAATAATGAAAAATATTATTTTTTTTGATATTTTGCCTTTTATCACTGTAAGACCTTTTTCCCTTCATGAACAGTGACATTTTCTTCCATTTATTCCCCCAGTGTCTTACTTTTTTCATTTTGTCTTCAAAGAACTTTTAGGTTACAGAAGTCACATACTGAATACAGGGGCTCCCATATATGCAACATCATCCCCCTTTTCCCCCTTCCCCTATTAATAACATTTTATATGTGGATGGTATGTTTATTATAACTAATATTCAAATATTGAAACATAGCTACTAACCATGATCAGTGGTTTAGATTATGGTTTACATTTTGGACCATACACTTTTATAAATTTTGAAGTAATTTAACATAGCCTGTATCCATCAAAACAAGATCACATAGAACATTTACATTGCCCCCAAAATGCCCCTGTTCCATCTATTCTATTCCTCCCTCCTCCTCCTTTCGGGACCCATGGCAAACAGCAGGCTTCACTCCTTGAAGGACAAGATTCATAGTTACTGGCAACAGCACTGAGGACTTCACACACTAGTCTGTCCTTCCCTATTAGGCACTGCCCATGTTCTCGAGAGACTCTCACCTCTCTATTTGACAACCTACTGGGCCTCCCCAGGATAGGAGTCCACCACCTTCCTGCTCATTATGTGGTTCTCCACCCACTGATACAACACACTATGGAGAGATGAACACTCACACACTCCCTAGAAGTCTGCCCCAGGTGCACCCTGTCCAGAATGCCCCCCACTCCCAACACCCCAAACCAGCAATGCTCACTTGCCATATTGCCAACAGAGCATTCCCAACATTGTATTTTCAACCATGTACACACCAATCCCCAGTGTTCACCTGCTTCCTTTCCCAACCCTCCCCCTAGTTCCATGGACAGTCCAACCCATCCTCCCCACCTTGTCCCCAACAAACTAGCACTGCCCAACCCAACAATATCATTACATCACTCTACAGCTACACACTTCCACCTTATCATAGATTTTGTCCATATAGGCATTGGCTCATAACCTTCCTCTCATTTTCTATTTCCTGTAAACATATCTTCCAGACTCTAGCTCCATGAGTCATCTAAATTTGTTAAATTCATATTAGTGTGGTCATGTAATATTTGGTCTTCAGTGTCTGGCTTGCTTCACTCAACCTAAGGTCCTCAAGTTTCAACCATGACATCCCATGTGTCAATACTGTATTTCTTCTTACAGCTGAGTAATATTGCATTTTATGTATATACCACAATTTGCTTATCCATTCCTCTTTTGAAGGGCATTTGGGTTGATTCTAACTTTTGGCAATAGTGAAAAATGTCACTTTGAACATTGGTGTGCATGTATCTGTTCATATCCTTGCTTTCCATTCTTCTGGGTATATACCCAGCAGTGCAAATGCTGGATCATATGCCACTTCTATAGTTAGTTTCCTGAGGACCTGCCAAACTGTCCTCCACAGTGGCTGCACCATTCTACATTCCCACCAGCAGTGAATGAGGGGTCCTATTCCTCCATATCCTCTCCAACACTTGTAGTCCTCTGTTTTTTTAATAGCCACCTGTCTAATGGGTGTAAGATGATATCTCATTGTAGTTTTGAGTTGCATTTCCCTAATAGCTAGTGAGATTGAGCATCTTTTCATGTGCTTTTTAGCCATTTGTATTTCTTTGTTGGTTAAGCGTCTATTCAAACCACTTGCCCATTTTTTAATGGGTTGTTTGTCTTTTTATTTTTGAAGTATATGATTTCTTTATTTATGCGGGATATTAGGCCCCTATAAGATGTATGATTACCAAATAGTTTTTCCCACTGAGTAGGTTGCCTTTTCACTTTTTTGACAAACTCCTTTGAGGTGCAAATTTTTAATTTTGAGGACGTCCCATTTATCTATTTTTCTTTTGTAGCTCGTGCTTTGGGTGTGAAATTCATGAAAACATTTCCCATTATAATATCCTGTAAATGCTACCCTATGTTATTTTCCATGTTCTTTATGGTCTTGGCTCTTCTATTCAGATCTTTGATCCATCTTGAGTTAATTTTTATATAAGGTGTGAGATGGTGTTCTTCTCTCATTCATTTGGATATGGATATACAATTCTCCAAGCACCATTTGTTGAAGAAGCATTTCCCTCCCAGTTGAATGGGCTTGGTGACCTTGTCAAAGATCAGTTGACTGTATATGAGAGGGTCTATATCAGAATTCTCAATTTGGTTCCATTGGTCAGTATGTCTATCCTTGTGCCATTACCAAGAAGTTTTGACCACTGTAGCTTTATAGTATGTTTTAAAGTCAGGTAGTGTGATTCTTCCAATTTCATTTCTTTTCAATATGTCTTTGGCTATTTGGGACCTCTTGCCCAAGTATGAATTTCATACTTAGTTTTTCCAATTCAGTAAAAAATGCTGTGTTGATTTTTATTGGGAATGTGTTAAATCTGTATATCAGTTTGGGTAGGATAGTTAGTTTAATGATGTTTATTCTTCCTATCCATGAACAGGGAATATTCTTTCATTTATTTAAATCTTCTTTGATTTCCTTTTACAGTGTTGTGTAGTTTTCTGCATACTTGTCAGTTACATCTTTAAATTTATTCCTAGGTATTTGTTTCTTTTAGTTGCAATGTAAGTGGTATTTTTTCCTGATTTCATCCTCAAATTGCTCATTATTGGTGTACAAAAATACTACTGATTTTTGTGCATTGATCTTATAACTTGCAACTTTAGTGAGCTCATTTATAAGCTCTAGAAGCTTTGTTATATATTTCTCAGGGCTTTCTATGTATAGGATCATGTCATCTGCAAATAGTTTTTACCCCTTTTTTTCCAATTTGGATGAATTTTATATCATTTTCTTACTTAAGTGCTCAAGCAAGTACTTCTAACACAATGTTAAATTGGAGTGGTGATAATGGGCATCCTTGTCTAATTCCTGATCTTAGAGGGAAAGCTTTTATGATTTTACCATTGTCTATGATGTTTCTTGTGTCTTTTTTTTATATGCCCTTTATCATGTTGCAGAAGTTTTCTTCTATCCCTTTCTTTTTTTAGTGTTTTTATCAGGAACCAGTGCTGTATTTTTTTTAATGCTTTTGCTGCACCTATAGAGATGATTGTGTGATTTTTTTCCTTTCAATCTCTATGTGTTATATAACATTGATTGATTTTCTTATATTGATCCATCCTTCCATACCAGGGATGAAGCCCACTTGGTCATGGTGTATAATTCATTTGATATGTTGTTGAATACAATTAGCAAGTATTTTGCTGAGAATTTTAGCATCTAGTTTCATTAGGGAGATTGGTCTATAGTTTTCCTTTCTTGTGGTGTCTTTGGCTTTGGTATTAGGGTGATGTTGGCATCATAGAATGAGTTAGGCAATCTTCCTTCCACTTCTATTTTTTGGAAAAGTTTAAGCAGGATTGGTGTTAGCTCTTTCTGGAATGTTTGGTAGAATTCATCTGTGAAGCCATCTGGTCTGGGACTCTTCTTATTTGGGAGACTTTTGGTGACTGATTCTTTCTCACTCCCTGTGATCGTTCTGTTGAGTTAATCAATTTCTTCTTTCATCAATGTAGGCTGCTTGTGTGTTTCCAGGAATTTGTTCATTTCCTCTAAATTGTCCATCTTTTTGGCATATAATTTTTCAAAGTGACATAGTTTTTAAAGAAATATTCATTTCTTATGAGAAACTCAAATTAAAATTGGATTTTCTGTATTTTACCGGGCAATCAGGATGGCTAGAAATTTAAATGCATAATTGATGATGTTTAATAGATTAAAAGAAAAAGTGGATGGCAGCAACAGTGCAGTGTCTGCCATAATGAGGCCTGGTGTCACTTGTATATGAATCCCTTATGGACCCTAGTTAAAGAAAAAAGGCAGCTCCCAGTGGTCTGCCCCCTGCCCAAACATACCAAACCAGTATTTCTGCTAATGGGAATTCATATTTGCTGTTTCCCAGGTGATTCTGCTGCTGTTGCTAGTTGACCTGGTGTCTGTGATGTTTGATAGTTGATATGATCCTTTATTTTCTTTGTAGTGGTCTAATCTGAGCTACTTCTACTCTTGTTTTTATGTCAGGGACCTGACTTAAGAGGTGTTAATAATCCTGTTCAATGACTCACCTGCTGAAGAGTAAAAAATCAAATAATGTCACAAATATTCTAGTAGACTTTAAAATATTGAAGCTCTTTGGAAGTGCAGTGACCCAGCAACTTAACTAATGATGCACATTCTACTGATTTATATTCAACATTAGCAATAAAATTATTGTTGGGAAACTTGTAACCTCCTAAAGTATGTTAAGTTTAGCTCTTCCAAGGTAACAACCATCCTGGTTTGATTTGGACAGTTCCATTTTTAGCACTGAAAACCACATGTTTTGGGATATCAGTTCCAGTTGCTCTTGGACAACCTACCTTTAGTGAATTCTTGATCAATTCACTTATTCCACCAGATTCTGGAAGTATCAGCTCACAGTTGATTCCCTCCACAGTAATTGACTTGGTGAAGTGAAAGTGACCCTTGGTAGGAAATGGGATGGCTCTTGGTGGCCATTAGGTATTTTGGTAAAGGGAGCCCAAAATTATGCCCTATCCCCAGGTACAGCATACACTAAGTAACCAGTTGATGCAAAGGTAGAAATCACATCTCTGTTTCTCAATTCAGGTCATCTTTGAAGGGCCACCCCAGGTCCAGAATTCCCTGTATTATTCAATGTTCTCCAGAGAAACAGAAGCAAGAGGAGAAAACACTGATGAAGGTGATGTTGAATTACCCAGGAGAATCTGGTGGGCTGGAGTAGACAGAAATTCTTCTCTCTGGCTGTTGAATTCATCACTACTCCTTTTAAGGCCTTCAACTGATTGGATAGGGTTTCTCTCATTCATGAAGGCAATCTGTTTTGTTGATTGTAGATGTAATCAGCTATAGATGCAATAAACTAATGATTTAAATCCACCAAATGCCCTCACAGAAGCAATCAGGCCAGTGCTTGCTTGACCAAAAAACTGGACACCATAACCTAGTCAAACTGACACATGAAACTTAATCATCACATTTCTTGTGAGATTAGCTGAGTCCACTATCTCAAGTGGCCTGCAACTGACTTTATCTTTCCCCCAATCTGGTTTTCTCACTGACTTTTCCTGAAAGTCCTCCCCAATAAACCCCTATAGTCATATCTCAGAGTATAGGAGTCCCAAGGAACTTGACCTACAAAATTAGTAAAGAAAGTGGGATAATTTTAGGAAAGAAACTTTAAAATATGACCTTGGAGTACAGCTGGGAATGAGGACCTTCTCACTAATGGTAGGTCAATAACTGAGAGTCCCTGGTCCAGTAGCAGTGCAATTGTAAAAAACCTTTACCCTTAGGGAACTAGAAGAGTATACACAGCAGGGTGCAATATTTCAGGCATCTCAGAAGGTCAGGGAAGTAGTCATTTAAGGAAAATGGAATTGGATGGCTAGTGCTGGATACTATTGATGCATTTTTTAAAAAGACAATATAAAAGACCAATTGTAATTAATCACTAATGTTATGAGTGTAAAAGTAAAATGACCTCCTTGGTAGTGGATAACGAGACCCTCATCCCCGGGAGCCAGACAGCAGACAACCTGAAGACCAAGCTCAGAGCTTAATTTGGAAGGGAGTAAAACACAAGTGAAGGCAGAATCCTCGAGGCCAGCAAGTGGGGTTTGTCAAAGGAATGGCCTTATTTGGGAATCAATGAGATGTTGAGACTATAGATAAAGGCACAAGCATCAATGTTCTTAAAAAACCTTGAAATCCCAGATTTCCTCTAAACATTTTGGGCAGAAGTGGTCCATTCCTCCCCACGCTAGTGTGATAATAATACAGAGAATTTTGCCTAGCAATAAAACCACACACCATTCCTCACAGGATCTTAAAAACTCTCTCCTGAGCCATAGGCGTGGAGGTGAGGAGAAAGAACAGATGGCATTGAATCCAGCACAGGTAAAAGTAGTCAATATTCCTATGATTCTCTGTCAGGTAAGGAGGTATCTGCATCTAAGCATCAAACACCTATACATGTAATTCCATAGCTACATTATAGAGGTCCTCTTGTAAAACTATAGGAGAAAAAACATTCCAATGTTGTCTGAGGGACAGATTTATATTACCTTCCCTCCCTCTCCATCCACACATTTGTGAATCAAATCTTATCATTTTATTCACCAAAAGATGAAACAAATATTTAGATTTCTTTCAACCACTTCTACCACCACTAACTATCCCAGAAAAGCATTCCCTAATCTGCCAATCCTAAATTAGTGTCATTCCAGAGGTTATGTTATGCACGTCTCAGCAGGATCTCATTGATTGCAAAATTAATGACTACCCCAAATAGTGGGGCTCCTGAGGGCCCTGGAGACACTCAGGCACTATGGTCAAGGCAGATAGCTCAAGAGTTTTGTACCTTGCCAGTTGGCCCTACTTTGGAGTTTGTGCTTCCCAGTGTGATAGAGTTGGACTCTGTTGTGGTTTCCCTATACATGACTCTCTGTCCTTTCTATTTGAACCTATACTTGGTTCTGGAGTTGGTAACTGTATGTCCAAGAGACCTGAATCTTTGGGTTGTCCATATGCCAGCTGGGTCCTGAGCCTCAATGGAGTTACAACACCTACTGTAACCGTTGTGGAATTTGATGTAATTATGAATTCCAAAAATATAATTGGATCATGCCTGTAATCTGATCTGTTAATCTGGGCATGATTGAATTATGATTAGGGCGTTGACTGGGCCATGTCAGTCAGTAGGGCGTTGAGCCCCACCCCCTGGTGGTTGGGGAATTGAATATAAAAGGCAAGGCAAAGAATAGAGTTGAAGCAGTCTTTTGAGAAGCAGTTTTGATGTTGGAAAGAAGGCCCCAGGAGAAGAGAAGCAAGCCATTTGCCTGATCATCTACAGATGACCTTGTGGAGGAACCAGGAGCTAAGCCCGGAGAGAAACGCAGCCCCGGGAAGAGAGGAACCCCAGAAGCCTGAACCCTGGCAAACGCCGGCAGCTGTCTTGCTC
>JAQZBX010007475.1:0-50473 GCA_029593785.1 Cabassous unicinctus
AGTTGGGAAATTTTCAGCCATTATTTCCTTCAACACTCCTTCTGTTCCCTTTCCTTTCTTTTCTCCTTCTGGAATTCCCATAATGCGTATGTTTGTGCATTTTGTGTTGTCAGTTTAATCCCTGAATCCCTCCTGGATTTTTTCTATTTTTTTTTTGTCTATCTGTTCGACTACCAGTTTGATTTCAACTGTATTGTCTTCCACATCACTAATTCTTTCTTCTGCTTGTGCAAATCTGCTGTTATGTGAATCCAGCATCTTTTTGATTTCTTGGGTTGTGCCATTGAGCACCATCATATCTGTTATCTTTTTGCGTGTGTTTTCAATTTCTTCAGTATGTTCTCCCAGTGTCTTCTTTATATCCTTAATCTTTTCCTTCACTTCATTAAGTTGATTCATGATATTTGTTTGGGAATCTTTGATTAGTTGTTCAATGTTCTGCATATATTCCTGGTTTTTAGTTTGTTCATTGGACTGGTCCATGTATTCCTGTTTTTCAGTGTGGTTTCTAATTTTTTGTTGCCCTCTAGTCATCATTTTATCTTGCTGTTTTTATTCAGTTGATTAGCTTCTCTCTCCTCTAGAGTTTTATTTAGTTGGTGTTTCTGTGTGTCTGTTAAGTTTTATCTTTGACACTGTTTCTTTTTATTTTGTTTCTTTGGTTCTTTCTATGTTACCTGGAATGTAAAAAATTAGTGCCAGAGGAATCAAAAGATGTGAGAAAGGAAGGATAATAGTAATATTGATAAAAGTTAGAAGAGGGGCCAAATAGGACTTAGTGAAATGAATATTTAACTTGTGTATGCAGTGTAGAGTAATAGGGAAAAAAGTGGAGTGCCTACAATGGACTGAGAAACCATATAGAGGAATATATATATAATGATTTAGAAGGCTAGAATGATGAGTAGGGAGAGAAAGAGTAAAGAAAGGGCTAAAAGGAAAAAGCTAATATTAATAAAAAGAAGAAGAAAACAAAATAGATAGAATAGAGATTGACACCCTTAAGTTGTGGGCTATTGAAAAATCATGGTGTTTAAGAACTACAACAGAAAGCGGAAGGCAGAGAGATGAAGGAAGGATAAGAGACAGCCTGGGACACAATATCAATATAGACAGAGAATGGGATATCATTGTCTATAGAAGAAGCACAGCAAAGAAGAGGTAAGCTAGTAGCACCTAATTTTAAAAAAAAATGAAGGAAAATAGAAAGGCCGGAGGAAGAGGAGAGAAAAGCAAGAGACACCAAATAAACAGAGAAAAGCCAAACAATAACACCAGCAACCAGTCAAACAAAGCTAAGGAGGAAGTGTTCCTTCCAGGGAACTTGTGGATCCTCTCAGCCTGCTTGCATTTATCAATTTCCTTCAGGGTTCTATCTGTAGGTTTTGAGGCAGATTTTTGGTATTAGACTAAATTAAGAACAGGAATTCATTTTTTAAAGTGACTGTCTTCTTCTCATTTTTTTTTTGGCAATATAAGTGACTCAAAGAAGTCCTCTGCTAGATCACCCCCTTCATTGAGGGGACACTAAATAGGCTCATGGAAACTTATCAAGCCCTTGCCACTTCCAGGCCTCCCCAGGGGAGCTGAAGCTTTGATGCTTGTCAGTGCAAAGCAATAAAATTGGCTGACTCCGCCCCCTATGGGGCCAGGCCTCAGTGTCAGCGGGCTGCTGGGTAAATCAGGTTTCCTCAGCAGATTCGCCTCTCCCCTCAGCCTGGCACTGTTTCAAGCCAGCTTATCTGCTTCCTAAAGCTATGAGGGGGTCCATGCAGCCAAATCCACAGAAGTTAAACCCCTATCCACCTTCTGACAGAGCCCTCCCTCCCTCAGAGTGTGCTCCCTCACACTGGGAGAGGGAGTCGTGGGTGTAGGAGTCGCGGCTCCAAACAACTGTTTTCCCTGTGGGTGGAGCTCAGCCGTCTGTATTAACCACCACAGGCAGGCTCAAATTTCATGAATCTGCACCGATCTCTCCACACCGTCAATCTGCCCGCTGCTAGATGACCCAAGCTTCTTGCTCCGTGCGCCCACAGCACAGACCCTCGGGCAAGACCCTGTCCACAATCAGCCGTCCCCAGAGAGCTAGGCAGTGAGTACCCTCCTAAACTGACACCATCTTGTCTCTTCCCCCGTACTTTTCATATTAACCTGTTTGTGTCCTTATGTCTGAAGTGGGTCTCTTTTAGACAACATATAGATGGCTCATATTTTTTTAACCATTCTTTCAGTCTATATCTTTTGACTGGGGCATTCAATCCATTAACGTTCAATGTTATTACTGTAAAGGCAATGCTCATCAATTTTGTCCCTCTGATTTCTGTTGTCATCTCATTCTATTGTCTCCCTTTTTACCTTTTTATTTACCATTCCTAATAATCTTTGTTTCTAGCCTCTTTTCCAAACCTCTCGCCCTTGTTATTTCCTTTCATGCTCCAGCATTCATTTTTGTATCTCTTTTAATTCTGGTCTTTCGATAACATATTTTATCAGTTTTTGTTTCTCTGTGAAGACTTGGAGCTCACTCTCAATTAAAAGGGGCAGTTTAGCTGGATATAGAATTCCTGGCTGGCAGTTTTTCACTTCCAGTGCCCTCAATACATCATAACTCTTTCTTCTTATCTCCATGGTTTCTGATGAGACGTTGGCACTTGCTCTTTAGAGTTTCCATTGTATGTGATGCTTTGCTTTTCTCTTGCTGCTTTCAGAATCCTCTCTTTATCTCCAATATTTATCATTCTTAATATTAGATGTATTGAAGTTAGGTCTACTCAGATTTATTTTGTTTGGTGTGCACTGCCCTTCTTGGATATTGATATTTGTATCTTTCATAAGGTTTAGGAAGTTTTCATTCATTATTTCCTCAAATATTCTTTCTGCTGCTTTTCCATTCTCTTCTCCTTCTGGGTCACTGATAATGTGTATGTTTGTGTGTTTGCATTATTATTCAGTTTCTCTGAAACTGTTCCATTTTTCCATTTTCTTCTCTTTCTCTTCTCCTGTCTTTTCCAGTTCAGATGTGTTGTCTTCAAAATCACTGATTCTGTCTTTAAATAATTCAAATCTACTGTTATGTGTTGCTAATGTATTTTTAATCTTACCCATCATATCATTCATTTCCATAAAGTCTTTTAACTTTTCTTTTTAGGTTTTCAAATTGTTCTTTATGCTCACCCTGTGTCTTCTTACTATCCTTTATCACTTTAGCCATATTTTCTTTACATTATTTGAACTGATTTAGGAAAGTTGTGTGATCATCATTGATTAATTGTCTTAAATCTTGTGTCTCTTCAGGATATTTGTTTTGTTCCTTTGGATGTGCCCTTTCTTCTTGTTTCCTAGTATGGCTTGTAATTTTTGCTTGTAATTTTTTGCTCAGGTCTAGGCATCTGAATATGTTGGTAAATTTACTCTGATGACCAATTTCTCCCTTTTGCCCTTTTGTTTTTTTTTTTAATTATATATACATTTTATATTTTTAAAAAGATAATTAGATTTTGTAAATGTGGCATAAATGTATAGGGGATTCCCATATGCCCTCCTCTCTACACCTCCCACATTTTCTCAAATTAACAGCATCCCTCATTTGTGTGGTACATTTGTTACAATTGATGAACTTATTTTAGAGCATTGACACTGAGCATGGATTATAGTTTACATTGTAGTTTACACTCTGTCCCTCACAGTTTTGTAAGTTATGAGAAGATATATAATAGCCTGTATCTATTTTCAAAGCTCTATTTTGATATTTGGTTCAACTTATTCTAAGTTTTTAAAATTGCACAGCTTAAGTTGTCAAAATCAGACCAGGGACTTACTAATGGGACACAGATATTCTCCCAGTAGTTAGGGTACAGTGAGAACCAAAAGCAGTTTTTGTCCATGAAATTTCCAGACCAGCCAGCAGATGGTGCGCATAATTGCACTTTTCCACCGAGTTGTTTCATTTTTGGCTTTCCTGTGTTTTGGTCTGGACAGATTACAGACCCAAAGCTGAATCTGTTTGCCAAATTCAGGGAAGAAAAGCCCTTGGACTTCCCCTCCATTTTCCCTTTTGACAGTTGACAGGGAGGAAGATGTCTGTTCCCCTTTCAGGCAACTGCAATGTGCCTGGGGTTTTACCCCAGCTTAATATCTTGGGGATGGGTGAGGTTAGCCTTTCCCAGCCTCTGTGTAGGTTTACTACCTCATATTTATTGTTTTGAGTTCTTTGTGTTTCTGTCCCTCACCTCCTGGGAGTCATGTAGCAATGCCCTGGTATACTGACTCCCAAAGCAGGTCCATCAGACAGCTTTTGGCTTTCTCCATTGTTTTTATGAGAGAGTTCAGCCCTGCCTGGCTAGTCCAACCCCATCTTCCCCTTTTATTACTTTTACTTGTAATTGCTCTAGCTGAAATTCTAGCATGATTTTGAATAACATTGGTGACAGTTGGCATTCTTTCCTTGTTCCTAATCTTAGTAGGAAGGCTTTCTGTCTTTCAACAGTTAGAAAGATGTTAGCTATGGTTTGTTTTTTGTTTTTTGTTTTTTCATTTATGTTCATTATCAAGTTTTGAAAGTTTCTTAGTTTGCTAAAGTGATGGAAAATACCAGAAATGGGTTGGATTTTATAATGGAAATTTTATTAGTGGGAAATCTTATATATCAATGGCCATATAAGGTCTACATCAAGGCACCATCAAAATGCTTTCTCACCAAAATCAGTTGTTAGCAGATCCTGGAGTCCTGCCACGTGGTGAGGCAAGAGACCCACCCTGTGTCATGCCTCACTAATATAGTCCAATCAAATGTCATCTAATCAAGTGATCTAATTAAGGTCCATTTACTGAATCCAAAAGAACCCATCTCCACTGCATTTACTGGAACAGGAATGAAGTAGCTTAAGAATGTAATTTTCTGGTGTTCACAAAAGATAAACCAGGATTAGAATTTTGCTTCTATTCCAATTCTTTGAAGTCTTTTTACCAAGAAAGGATGCTGAATTTTGTCAAATGCATTTCCTGTCTCAATTGAGATGATCATGTGGTTTTCTCCTTCAATTTGTTAATGTGGTGTATTACATTAATTGATTTTCTTGTGTTGAACCATCTTTGCATACCTGGGATGAAACCCACTTCATCATTGTGCATAATTCTTTGTGCTATTGGATTCAATTTGCGAATATTTTGTTGAGGATCCTTACATCTATATTTATTAGGAAGATTGGTCTATAATATTCTTTTCTTGTAGAAACTTTATTTGCCTTAGGTATTAGGGTGATGTTGGTTTCATAGAACGAGTTAGATAGCATTCCCTCCACATCATTTTTGGATAAGTTTGAGCAGGATTGGTATGAATTCTTCTTGGGATGATTGTTAGAACTCACCTGTGAAATCATCTGGTCCAGGGCTTTACTTTTTTTGGAAGTTCTTGATTGACTCAATCTCTTTACTTGTGATGGGTTTGTTTTGGTCTTCCATTTCCTCTAGAGTTAGTGAAGGTTGTTTGTGTGTTTCAAGGAAATTATCCATTTCATCAAATTTGTCTCTTTCATTAGTTTGTGGTTGTAATTTTCAGCCAATGGGATGCTCATGCAAAATAGCAGAAATCTGTTGGCTTTTATAAAGGGTATTTATTTGAGGTAGAAGCTTATAGTTACCAGGCCATAAAGCTTAAGTTTCTTCCCTCACCAAAGTCTATTGCCATATGCTGGGGCAAGATGGGCTACTGACAGCTGCCAAGAGTTCAGGCTCCTTGGGTTCCTCCCTTCTGTGGCATTGGTTTTCTCTGGGCTCAGTTGCTGTGCTCTCTCCCGAATGCCAGCTGCAGACAATCAGACAAACAGCTTTGTCTTTCTCTCCAGGGCTTGATTCTCTCTGCCTTAGCTGCTCTGCTCCTGTGTGTGCTTACTTCCCTGGCTCCAGCCAAAAACTCCAACTAACTCTTCTGCCATGTTGTTTTCTCTGTGATTACCCACCCCCTTGGAGGCATCCAACTGACATGACCCAATCAAAGCCCTAATCATAATTTAATCATGCCTAGGTAGAGACTAGGTTACAAACATAATCCAATATCTATTTTTGGAATTCATCAATAATATCAAACTGCTATAGGTATTATCTGTTATGTTTTACTTTCACCACTCTTTTGAGACATTTAGTTACTTTTACTGATATAATCTTCATTTCTAGACTCTCTGCAAAGCCTCTCTCTCCTGTCTTTGCTCTCCAGACTGTAGCATACCCTTTAGTATTTCCTGAAAGGCCAGTTTCTTTGTATAAACTCTCTGTTTCTGTTTATCTGTGAATATTCTAAACTCACCCTCATTTTTGAAAGACAATCTTGCCAGATATAAGATTCTTGATGAAGTTTTTCTCTTGTGGTAGCTTAAATATATCATAGCACTGCCTTCTTGCCTCCATGACTTCTGATGAGAAATCGGCACTTAATTTTATTGGCTATCCCTTATATGTTATGCATTTCTTTTCTCTTGCTGCTTTCAGAATTCTGTTCGTCTTTGGCATTTGACATTCTGATAGTATGTGTCTCAGAGTTGTTCTATTTGGATTTATTTGGATGGGAGTACATTGTGCTTCTTGGACACAGATATCTAAGACCTTCAATAGGGTAGGGAAATTTTCTACCATTATTTCTTCAAACATTCATTCTGCCCCTTTTCCTTTCTCTTCTTCTTCTGGGAAACCCATGGCATGTATGATTGCATATCTCTTGCTATTGTTTGGTTCCCTGAAACCTTGTTCAAATTTTTTTCCCATTCTTTTCTTCATCTGTCCTTTTGCATATTTGCTTTCAGAGACCATGCCTTCAAGCTGACCAGTCATTTCTTGTGCCTCTTCAAATCTGCTATTATATGACTCCAGTGTATTTTTTATTTCATTTATTGTGCCTTTCATTCCTGCAATGTGTAAGCTCTCAAATTCTTCTTTGTGCTCATCCAATGTCTAATCTCTTCAGCTATCCCAATGAATTTCTTAAGATTTGTTTGAACATCTATGATTAGTTATCGCAACTTCTTTATATAATCTGGAGGCTTATCTTGTTCCTTTAACTTCCTGTGAATAACTTCCTGTTTCTTGGTGTGGTGTAGGTTTTTGTTGGTGTCTTGGCATTTGGCTTACTAGATGTATTTATTCTGGGTATAGTTTCTGTCTTTAGTTTAGGGCTTTCTTGCCATTTTTGCTTTGCTAGTTGTGCAGTAGATGCTAAGGATGTAGGTGTTGCTGTAAGCTATGGAGGCTCAAGCTGCCCCAGGGCCCGATGAAGCTTGTTCCACCTTTCTCCTTTGCCTAGGGTAAGGACAGAGTCACATGTATGAATAATAATCCCAGTCATGCAAGCAATTACCGTCTGTAGTTGTCACGTGAGACTGATATAGCTTCACACCCCTTCATCTGCTGCCTGAGGTGGGGATGGAGCTGCAGGTATGGGCAGCAATCTATGCCATGCAGGTCCAAAATGACCACAGTTGCCCAGGTAGACTTCCAACTTTTCAGTCCATGCTGGCCAAATGTACCTGCAGTCACCTGGACAGGCTGGTCCAGCTCCCTCCAGCTTTCTCCCTGCCAGAAGTGGGGCTGAAGCCTAGGCTAGGGCTGCAGTCTGATCTCAGTAGAAAGAAGCTGGTCACTATAGTCCCTGCAATTTTTGATTAGCCTGGCTTCCCCTCATGCCAGGGTCTGAGACAAAAATGGTGGCCACCAGCCTCTTTCTGTCTTGGGCAGATTCAAACTTTAGCTGTTCTTAGTGTTATACTTTAGCCAGCCAAAATTACTAATCAGTAGCTGAAGTTGGTTGTCAATGGTTTCTTTCTCCTGTGTTCGGGAAATGGAGCTTCCAACTCCAGCCACAAAATTGCTCCTGAGGTGGCTTGTACCATATCAGATTAGGATGAGCACCGGCCTCTGCAGCTTGGCATGCTACCCGGAGAAGTTGGTGCAGGTCCCCGCAGCTTCTTCCCTGCTGGAGGTGGGGTTGGGGCTTAGGCTAGAACTGCAATTCAATCTTGGTGGAAAGAAGCTGGTCTCAACCAGCACTGTGATTTTCAGTCAGCCATGCTTCCCCTCATGACAGGAGCGGAGTTAAAATGGCAGCTACTGGTCTCTTTCTGACTTGGACAGGTTCAAATTTTAGCTGTTCTTAGGATTATACTTTAGCCAGCTCAATTTACCAATCAGTAGCTGAATTTGGTGCCCAATTGTCTCTTCCTCCCCTCTTTTTTTGCAAATGGAGCTTCCAATTCCATCCACAGAATAGTTCCTGAGGCAGCTTGTGCTGCCAGTGGAGGATGGGCACCGGCCTCTGGGGCTTGGAGTGCTCTACTCACAAATCTTTACAGCAGACGTGCAGTCTGGCCCTTCCATTCTTTCAAAGGATGTTGCAGGATACTCTTCTGGTCTTCTGGAGCCCACAAATAGGTGCTTTAGATAGCCCTGGGTGATTACTACATGCTCTGTAATATGAGGTGACTGTTGGAATGCCTTACTCTGCTGCCATCTTGCCTCTCTAATATGTTTTTAATCTCACCTATTATATCTTTCATTCCCATAAACTGTTATTTTTCTATTCAAGTTTTCAATTTCTTCTTTGTGTTTGCCCAGTGTCTTCTTGATGTCCTTGATCTCTTTGGTCATATTGTCTTTCAAATTCTTGATTTGATTTAGGGGATTTGTATAAACATCATGATTAGTTGTCTCAAATCCTGTGTCTCATCTGGGGCTTTGATTTGTTACTTTGCCTGAGCCATATTTTCTTTTTTCTTGTATGACTTGTTATTTTTTTCTGATGTCTAATCATCTATTATGGTGAGTTTACTCTGATGCTCAGTTTCTCTCTGTTGCATAGGGATTTAGTGGTGGGTGTTTATGTGTTACCACTGTTCTTTGATTCTTGGTTCAACTTGTTCTAGGTCTTTCAGAGTGTCCCTGTTAATTTGCTCAAATCAGAACCATGGGCCCAGTATTGGGTTGCATACTGGTTTGCAAGGGCCTTGGGGTGGGAGGCTGTAAAGGCTCAAAAAAGCCTCATTTTAAATTTACTTTTATAAGTCTTGCATTCATTTTCTTGGTCGGCCAATAGATGGTAATCTTCAGCAGACCAATCTGTTCAATCACTGGTTAGAATGAATACATTGTAACTCTGACATGGCTGGAGTGTGGAAACAATGTGATGGAGAATTCTCCATCATTGTGGGCAATTCAGAGCCAAGACTCACAAGTCAATTATCTCAGAAACTGCTCTCCTCCCTTGACTGACCACCCCCTCCCTTTTCCTGGGAAGGAAATATTCCACTCCCTTCGACGTTGTTAGCAATCAGTTCAGATCCATAGGGAGGGTGTTTGAGAAGGTAGGATCTTTAGTCACCTGCCAGCTCCCAGGACAATCAATGGTTGAACCCCACCTAGCCTGGAAGGCTGTGTCTCATGGAACAGAGCAACTAAATTTGTTTGCCAAGAGCTGAATTGGCCAAAGGCTGATTCCCTTTCTATCCCCTTTTCTAGGGAGATAGACCCCTGTGGCACCCCTATATATGTAACCACCAGCCCAGGGTGAGAGGACTCATGCTGTCTCCTCCAAGGGGGTGGGATGGGTGCCAGCAGCTGCAGCTTCAGCTTTTACTCACTTACCTTTCCCATCTTTGCTCCTATCTCTTCTGGGTGGTGTCCAGCCCTCCTGTGGTATCCTAAGCCTTGGAACAGTTTTCTGGACAGTTTCTGCCTGTCCTCTAGCTGCTTTTCTGGGAGAGAACTGTGTCCTGTGTCTCTCTAATCTCCCATCTTCCCAGCACTCAATTTCTTCTTGAAGTTTAATCAAGGCAAAATGAAAATTTTGGAGAGTTAATCTTTTATTATAAGCTCCAACTGCAAAGTAAATAATGGCATAACACTGCAAAGCCTTGCACTAGGAAGAGATAGAGCTGCATTTTCAGTATTATTCTAGCAGCAGTGCATTTATCACTGAAGTAGAGTGAGTATGTGGGAAAATCTAGAATATTGGTTAGAAGCCACTACAGTTCAGTAATACAGGTCAGATAAGACCAGAAAGTTCCTGAATTGGTGTGATAGCTGTGGGAATGGATGGAGGACATTGCAGTGTTAGACTCTCTTGCTTAGTCTGTGAGCTACAAGAAAATATTCTGAAAATTCCTAAGCAAAGAAAAACTTAATTTACACAAATATTATAGAGTCCCTACTATGTATGTCTACTGGAATTAGCACCAGGCGTAAATAGTAAACACGAGTGAAGAGATCTTTGTCCTTACATAGCTTATAATTCATAGAAGATCACAGACATTAAAAGAATAATGTCTCATGAGTGTTGTGATGGAGCACCCAGCGGGAGGTATGAGAACTTAAATCATGACAGGTGAATTTATTAACTATTTACCATATGCCCTAATATGCACTCAAATAATATCAACTTAATTAAACATCACACCATAATGAAAGAGATGCAATTATTCCTATCTCTATTTTACCAAATCTCTGAGGCAGATATTTAAGTAACTTGCTTAAAATGTTAGAGATACTAATTATGGGGGTAAGAATCAGAAACATGTGCACTAACTCCAGAGTTCAAATTCTTATCTATTATGTTGAGAAGAAATTGTTGACCACAGTTACTGAAATGTTATGTTTAAGGACTCATGGGACATTCAGGTAGAAATATCCAGTAGGTGTTCAGAAATAATGACATTGGAAGGAAGACAAGGAATTTTAAAATATTTGGAAATATACCAGAAGAGACAACTGAAGTCAGTTACGGTAATCCTTGAGAATATTCTAATAAAGAAATAAAGAACAATGTTGGCAGAACTAATGTGAAAATACTGCTTATTTAATGGGAAGATAGATGGAAAGAAAATAGTAACATAGATATCGCTTTAGAGAAGATGGTGGAGATATGGGAGTTTTAGCTCTGCATTGGGAGATGTATAACCCCTAGAGGGAAATGAAAACTTGAGGAAAATATTGACTCCCTAAAGAACCGGAGACATGTCACAGTCTAGGGTGTAACTACATTGCCCTTATTTCCCCATTACACACAGAATCTGTTCCCTAGAGATGAAACTGAGCACATTTCCAACCTGTTTATAATCAAGTGCATTGTATTATTAAATCAACATAAAACCTTCTTTATCTTTGCTAAATAAATGTTCATTTTCATCTGATGGTTGAGGGGTCTCACAGAAAACACCAGAGGGTTTGATATATAGCTCCATATGATTTCCAAGGCAAATTGGAAATTAAGTCTCTGTCCTGCATCTTCTTGGCATCAAATGTATCAAAATCTCAGTTAGAAATTGCTCTTTGAAAGGCACATGGGTAAAAAACAAAACAAAACAAAACAAAACAAAAACAGCAATCTGGAAACCCAAAGGTTTTCTGTCCTAAAGAGGGTGAGTTCCTGAATTCCCTATGTATATGTCCTCCTTATTTTGAGAGGGAAATGTAGGTTATAAGAAATGCTGTTTTGTCTCCCATATTATGTATTCCTGAAATGTAAATGAATCTGGTGGAAGAATCTGTTTGAGGGGGCAGCAGAAAGTGTTCATAGATGGAGAGCCTTCCAGGTTCCCCTATCTCAGTGTATAAGTTGCCTCTCCATGGAGATTCTCAATTCTGTATATATTGCTTTTGTTCTGTGACATGGAGCAGCTACTCCAGTAGCTTAGACTCAAGTCCCTTAGTCTCTTAGTTTGAACTAGAAAATGTGTTCATGGTTCATACACCAACAGTGTCTAATCTGCATGAGAGGTCAGTTCCAGTATGCCAGTGTCTCTGCATGCTGTTTTACCATTGAGGGGAGGGCTCATGTGAATAAAAGGATCATTATATGGGAGAGTATTCTGTCCTGGCCTATCTTCCTTCTCTCTTTTTCTTTGCTTTTCCAACTGACTTTTTTCCTATGGCAGCACCTGAATTCACAATGTAGGGTAAGTTGTAGATGCTCTTTACTATAAATAGCTTTAAGGACTCAAACAGGGGGAATTCAGTGTCACTTTGTAATAAGAATGAAAGCAGATTCCATTGGTCCATGTGGGGCTAGTCTCAGACATTCCCAATGTATAGCCCACTCATGTGGGAAGAGATATTCCGGAAGAACCAGGTCATCATCTAATGTAAGTCTTTTCTCTTGTCCCCACAGAGCCCCCATAGCAAAATAGCTTCAGGAAATGGCTCCCTTGTGACTGAATTCATACTGGTGGGATTAACAGAACAGCCAAATCTCCAGCTCCCTCTGTTTGTCCTGTTTCTAGCAATGTATATGATTACCCTGAAGGGAAATTTGGGCTTGATAATTCTAATTGGGCTGAATTCCCACCTTCAAACCCACATGGACTTTTCCCTCTTTAATTGTCCTGCATAGACCTGTGTTATTCTTCTGTTTTTACACCCAAAATGCTGACGAACTTCTTATCAAAGGACAATATTATCTCCTACAAGGGACGCATGACCCAGTTCTTCCTTTTCTTTCTTTTTGGCGTCTCTGAGTGCTATGTGCTGACATCAATGGCCTATGATCTCTATGTGACCATCTGTAATCCACTCTTGTATAATATTGTCATGTCCTCTAAAGTGCGCTGCAACTTTATTATTGGTTCATACTTAATGGCATTTTCTGGTACTATAGCCCACACTGGATGCATGCTGAGACTGACCTTCTGTGATGCCAGCACCATCAACCATTATTTCTCTGACATCCTCCCTGTGCTCCAGCTCTCCTCTCTGAGCACCTTTGTCAGTGAGCTGGTGGTGTTCATTTTAGGAAGCATTAACATCTTTGTGCCCAGTCTCACTATCCTTCTCTCTTATGGTTTCATTCTATACAGCATTCTCCACATGAATTCCACTGAGAGCAGGTCCAAAGCCTTCTGTAACTGCAGATCCCACATAGCTGCTGTTACACTTTTCTTTGAGTAATTTTCATTTATTTATCTCCAGCCATTTTCTGCCAGGTCTATGAATGAGGGAAAAAAATCTCATCTGTGTTTTACAACAATGTGGTTCCCATGATGAACACCTTAATACACAGCTTGAGAAATACAAATGTTACACTTGCCATGAGCCAAACCCTGATTAGGAGAAAGTTTTGATAATAAATATCACCACCTGTTAAGGTAGTTTCAGGACAAGGGATTTACTTTGCTTATTACAATGTATTTGGGTGCAGTTTTCATATTGCTATTCTTTATTATACTGAAGAAAATTTGTGAATTATCTCAATAATTCCGTTCCATGTACTTTAGAGTAATTATTCTTTTTCTCAGCATTTGCATAATTTTTTCTCCTACTCTTGTTTGATGAAAATATTAAAGAAGGAATTTATTACTTTTGTTTATTCGTTGTCTACATGAACTGTTTTTTTTTTTTCTCCTTGGTTTGATTAATCATTCTGCAAGGATTAAATGCAAGAACACTAGGGTGACATTTTGTCATTGAAGGGGGTCTGCTCTAGTATGCCTGTTTTAATGTGCCATTTGAAGCATGAATCAAACAATATTCTTCCACTCCTGTGTTTCTGTCCTCCACTAAGCAGGAGTATGTCTCCTTCAAATGTCAGTGATTTACTGAGATAGAAGGTTTCATAAAGATTTTTAAGAATCAGCCCATTTGCAGATGTAATGCTAAGCACTTTGTTTCTTTTCTAAATAAACTTTCTTTTATTTACACCTAAAGAAATACATAATAGATGGTCAATACATATTTATTGCTAGGACAGTAAAGTGAAACCCAAAGGGGTAAATACCTTGTTTAAAGTCACACAGCTTTTAATGAAAAAGCCTAGAGTAAATCCTGAATTCAAACCTCTTGCTCCTTCTAGTATTCTTTGCTTCTATTTTAACATTATTTTTTATTCCAGTAGACATGACATAAGATAAAATATTTCTATGAGAAGAGAAACATTTCTCTTATCAATAATAAGGGGTCCCTGGTCAAGGAGGGTTTAGAAACCATATTTCATGCTGAATTTGTGTTTGGTGAAGTAACATACTGTCATTATTTGCCAGTGTACATAATGCTGTGAGTAGTTATAGTTTACAATGACTCCATTGTTAGTAGTGTCTTGGGGAATGGAGAACAAAAACTTCTGATCACATTTTCAGGTAATCAGAGAGAGGGCAGCAAGTTCAGGAGATAAAGCAGTAATAAAACTCTAGTTAGAATTTTGATCATAAAGTTATAGGGAAATGAAAGCCTTCTCCCTTATTGAAGATTCTAGAAATATCATGAAGCTCCTGGGATATCTGGGTAGGATGGTGGTTTTGGTTATTTGGTGTTATGGAAAGGTTAAATCAATAGGGCTGGAGCACCCAGAAACAAGTAAATCATACCTGCTTTGGTTGACTTCTCTGTTTTCTACAGGACCTTGTGTTAGGCTTCTCACCCAAAGCACAAGCAACAAATGAAAAAAATAAATAAATGGGACATCATCAAAATTAAAATGTGTGTGACTCAAAGGACTTTATCATGAAAGTAAAATGACAGCCTATTCACTGGAAAATATTTGGAAACCACATCTGATAAGGGTTTATTATCCAAAATATATAAAGAAATCCTACATTAAAAGTAAAAACACCCAATCAAAATAAGGGCAAAAGACATTTCTCCAGAGGGGATACACAAGCTAAAAAGCACATGAAAAGATGCTCAAATTCATTAACTATTAGGGGACTGCAAATCAACATTACAATAAGGGCAGCGGGTGTAGCTCACTGGTTAAGTTCATGTTTCCCAGGTACGAGGTCCCGGTTTCAATCCCTGGTACTTCCAAAAATACAACAATAACAACAACAAAAACAAAAAACACCACATTACCATATTAAGATACCATTTCACATCCACTAAAACGGCTAGTATTAGGGAAAAAAAAACAGAAAATTTCATGTTTTGGAAAGATTGTGGAGAAATAGGCACACTCATTCATTGCTGGTGAGAAGGTAAAATTGCTTAGCTGCTGTGTAAGCCTGGCAGTCCTAAGAAAGCTAAGTATACAATTACCATTTAACCTTGGAATCCGACTATTAGGTATATACTCTAAAGAATTAAAAAAGAGACTCCAACAGACATATTCACACTGGTGTTCACAGTGGCATTATTCACAATTGCAAAAGATGGAAGCAATCGAGGTCTCCATCCACTGATGAATCAATAACAAAAGTGAGGTATATACATACAATGAAATATTATTCATCATTAGAAAGGAATGGTGTTCTCATTCATGCAAAAACATGGGTGAACCTTGAAGACATCATGTTGAGTGAAATAAGCCAGAAATAAAAGGACACATATTGTATTATCTCACTGATATGAAATTGAAATAAGTGTAACCATTTGGCAGTTTGATGTAATTATGAATTCCAAAAATCTATATTAAATTATGGTTGTAAACTGATCTGTTCATCTGGGCATGATGAAGTTATAATTGGGGGTTTGATTGAGCCACGTCAATAGGCAATTGAGCCCCACCCCTTGGTGGGTTGGGGAATCAAATATAAAAAACAAGCAAAGGACAGAGGGGCCAGTTTTTGATATTGGAGTTTTGATGTTGGAGAAAAGGCCTTGGGATAGAGATGAGCCATTTGCCTGAGAGTTCACAGCTAGCCTTGTGGAGAGAAGCAAAGCCTAGAGAGCCTAATAGTATACAGCTGACCTTGTGGAGGAAACAGAGGAGCTAAGCCCAGAGAGAAATGCAGCCCCAGGAAGAGAGAAACCCAAGAAGCCTGAACCGTGGCAAAGATCGGCAGCTGTCTTGCTCCAACATGTGGCAATGGACTTTGGTGAGGGAAGAAACTCATGCTTTATGGCCTGGTAACTGTGGACTTCTACCCCAAATAAATACCCTTTATAAAGACCAACCAGTATCTGGTATATTGCATTAGTGCCCCTTTGGCTGACTAATAAAATAAGCATGCTCATAGAGTCAGAATCTAGACTATAGGTTACCAGGAGCTGGGTTTAGCGTGGGGAAAGGGGACTCAATAAATTGTAAAGAATGCATTTTGGGGTTGACTGTAAAGATTTGGTAGAGGATAGAGTTGATTGTGGCACCACATTGTGAATATAAAGAACAGCAAAGATGTAAATATGTGAAGAAGGTTGAAAGGGGATATTTTAGTTCATATGTTATTACTAGAATAAAGACTAAATGAATTCACCTAGGTCTGTACAACAATTGAACCCTATTGTTAATTATAGACTATCGTTAAGAGTATAATTATAAAAATGGTCTTTCATGAATTATAACAAATGTAACTCACTATTAGGTTGGTTTATGGGAACTCTATATTTTATATTTCATGCATGATATTTCTGTAAATCTTCTACTTCTCTAACAAATGATATTAATAAAAAAGAAAAAAGTGATTATGTGCATATTTGGGGGCGTTTTAACACATTGAGATGGTACAATTCAGTAGAAGTTTTACCAAATAAATGTTAACCCTCTCAGCATATTTCCTCTGTTCACCTTGGCCCAGAATATACCAAGAGCCAGGCTTAAAACCTTCAGGCAGATGGAAAGACCATTCCATGGGTAATAAAATCATCATTGCTACCAGGTGTCCCCTATCTTAGTGAGGCTCACAGTCCATAAGGACTAACCACCTATCCTGAGATTCTAGTCAGATTTTGAAACCCATTCTTTTTTTTTATATCAATGTTACAAGTTCTTCCATTACTACAATAATAATAATAAGTCTACTTGGTTCCATTGTTGCATTCCCCCTTGTTTGCTTCTTGCTCAATCTTGAGGATTTTAGGATGGTGATACCTGCTGTGTTTTAGATTGAGAGGGGGCTTAGATCTCATAGGGCAGATGAAAGGAACTGCTTTGCTTGCAGTTGTAGGCTTTCTTTGTTTTTTGGACTGGGGTTGTCCATCATCATCATCACTTTGTTAGTTGTCCTAGGTAAGTCTGGTGAACTGTAGAGTAGGAATTGGCTACAACTTTGCTGAGATTCAGAGCTCAACCCACATATGAACAGACTGAAGATTTAAGTCTCTGAGACATATTTAATGGATATAGTGTTAATTTTAGGTTCAAATAAAAGGGGTAGAAGAATCACATACAGGAAAATTATAAACGAGTCTAATTCTTTTTATGTTATCATGAAATCCAAGTTGAAGCCCACCAAAGGGTGCTGATTTCATGGGTATGTGACTTGGCTATATTGTCTAGATGTCTCTATAGCACTCGGGAGCACATCTGTTTGAGGCTTTGTTTACTGTGGCAGTTAGTGAGATCCACCTGAGATATGTGTAAGCTAACTTCTGGAATGACCTCCCCACTCACTTTGAATTTTCTTAGCCATAAAAACTCTTTTGAATTTAATGTTTCCATTTTAGGGTCAGGTCAAGGTCTTTTTCCAAATGTTGTTGGCTGGTCATTGGTATTATTCCCTCTGTGCCAGGGAGAAGCTTCCCCGGGAGTAACAGTGGGGGCAAGGGAGAAGTAATGTTTTATTTAGTGAGTTTGGCTTAGAGAGAAGCCACAATTGAGCAACAAGGAGGTTTTTTGGAGGTAACTCTTAGGCAATAGATATTATTAGGCTAAGTTTCAATTTTACAAGAATAAGGGTCATAAGTACAAGCATTAATATCAAGGACTTTGAAAATTGGTCTGTTTTCTTTTATTAGCTACTGCCTATTTACTCCAGAGATTCTTGCCACTCTATTAGAAAATGCAGCAGGAGTCCTCAGGGTGGGAATTTAATATTTGATTGGTTATTGTTGGGTCTTCACCGACTGAGATAATACCCTATGACCACATGATCACGTTCATATTTTGTAGAAGCATGCTCCAGGTGCACCCTTCCCCACAAATACCCCCACCCCTGACACCCTGTACCAGTGGCCCTTTCCTGCCAAAGTTGACAAACACTCCCACAATTGTATTCACATCTACAGTCCTTACATTCGTAAATGTTAAGGTATGGGCAAATCTTCTGAGACACTTAAAGAGAACCTCTATATAAAATAAGCCAGAATATTTAAAAAGAATTTGAAGAAAACAGACAAGGTAAAGAGAAGAAAAATTCAAGGAAAGGTATCATAAAATGACAAAATTTACTCTTGAATATTAAAAATGTTAGCAAAAAATAAAAATAAAAAAGAATAAAAATCATTAAGAATCCTGGAAGAAAAACTTGAGATTATCCTCTGTATCAATATTAGTAACTGGAAAATACAAAAGGAAATAAACTTAAAAGAGATAGAGTCCAGATTATAAAAACAGGAGGAGAAAAACATTTTTCATAAGTAAAAGTCTTGAGCTTCAAGAACTGATCTCATTAATGCTCTTCCTAATATATGAAAATAGACATTAAAATACATCATTATGAATATTCACAACAATGGGAAGTATAAGTTTTTAAAAGTTTCTAGAATACAGTGATGATACCTGGTTTTCATAACTGTTTCCAGATTAAGAAAAATATCGAGTTACTAAAGATTGGTTCAATGCACTCTATATTTTGAGGAAAAGTGAATTCCACATCAGTTGTCTATTCTCATGCAATTGTCTAATAAATATGAAGGTACAATAAAGGAAATTTTAAACAAGTATTATTAATGATATTTGAATCCCATACACATATTCTCAAGAAGCCAAGGTAACATATGTTGTACAAATATGAATAAGAAACAAAGAAATAGGAAGAAATGTGATTCAGGCAACAGAGTATCCAGCAAAGAGAAAGATATAGGAATCACTAAAATGGCAGTGAAGAGAGATCTCTTGTTATCAGATTGCATCACAGCTACAGGATAATATTTCAAGCCTGGAGTGGGTAAGAAAACTCCAAGAAAAACTTGGTAAAGAAAATGAAAATGATTAAATACCAGTAACTGAAAGTATTGGGAGAAGATTTATAAAAATAGGGAAGAAGTTGGGAGGAAGCAGGGTAAATCTATGGGGGAAATAAAGCTAATTAAAGAATGAAAATTAATTCTGGAGAAAACTATTTTTGAAACTGAATCAGACATTTAATGGAATAGTTGGGAATAGCCTTTAAATAGATTTTAATAAAGCAACATAGGAATATTGCTCTGATTTGTGATGATTATAACCATATTGATAGGAACTGAGAGAGGGCAAACGAGAAAGTGTGTGTTTGTGTATGTGTATGTGTATTAGCTGGAGGGTAGGTGGTGAAAGGGGCCAAATTCTCATCTTCCATATGACCCAAAGTTATAAAACAATTAGAGTCATCCAATTCTGAGATGAACAGACACCACAAAATTGTAAAGCAAGAGGATAGGCCAGATCAAGATTTAAACGAGATACATAGGGCACAACTTGTGCTCTGTATGAAGGTGGTAAGTAAGACAGAGCAATTTAGGATGACATTATAGTGTGTGGTGGTGAAAATGATTAAGACCATGATGACTTTAGTAGGGTTCCCACTGGGAAAGATGAGAAAATGCCCTATTGAGTTTGGAGTAATTTGAGCTTGAGGCATCTATAAGATATGAAATAAAACTTGCAGGAGGCAGGGCAGAGATCAGGCTATACATACATACCAGAGCTTCTCAAACCTGGACAATTTAGACTCTTAGGTTATAACAAAAACTGTTTACGTCCAGAAATTTTGATTTTTAAAATTGGGAGTTGTGGGGGGTGGGGCAGTAGCACTGGATCTAATGGGTAGATGCCAGGGTTGCTGTGCATTGAATAAATATATAGACAGCTCACCACAGCAAAATATTTTCACATCCAAAATATCTATAGTGTCAATGTTCAGAATCTCTCTATATATGAATGTGGAAGAGGAGAAGGGTAAGAGATGCAAAGACTTATCAGGCTCTTTTCATGTGCCAGCAATGGTCCAAATACATTATGTGAATTAACTCATTTAATCATCACAAGAACCCTATGAGATGGCTCTTTTCTTAGCCTCATTTTGCAAATGAGGATAAGATATTCAGAGGAGTTCCATATTTTTCTAATAGTTCACATTTAGGAAGTGGAGAAATCTGCATTAAACTCAGTCTGACTTGAGGGTCCACTCCCTTAGCAACTACATTACATCATTCTACTGAGTTGTAATCTATTATATATATACATGCATATATATATTTCTAGGAAAGGCCTAGAAATGGCAAGTGACTATGCCCATAGACCTTTTTCTTTTAGAGCTGTGCTTAGGTTCCAGGGAATATTGGGCATAGTGACCAAGGGAGCCGTGTATGCTTTGTAATGGGGATTAGGAATTTCTCCTGTGAAATATACGAGGAGTTGAGCACTGAGTTCCAGGATTCTGAGCCCTGAAAACTAGACAACATTGCTGTATGAAAACAGCCTTAGAATATAATAATGCCAGTTAGGAATATTACTTAAATGTGATTGCTATTACTATGAAAGCAGATATCATCCGATATTTACATGTACTGTAATATTTTTGTCACTATCATAATTGTTTTTAAATTCTTATTTACATTCCTCAAGTAGAATTTGAATGCAAAGTATCTATATTCTATCCATTTTTGTCTATATGCATTAATTTGCCTTTTCAAATAGCTTAAAGTTGTTTGGTTTGAATTTTGCTCTAAAGTGCATACTTTTAAATTTCTCATTTTAATAAAGACATAAAATAAGTTCTATGTCATTAATGCCTCTAAATTCTTGGTATGTAACTGAAAATATCATGTGAATGACAGACATAAAAGCCACGTTATGATCTGAGTCCTATATAATATTCAGCAGCTCTCCCTGTTTGTGTATGAGTCAGCAACCTGGCGCTGTTCTCTGAAATCAACAGGCTTATTTTACAGCTTGAACTTATATTCTTATGTTGCCCTAGCAAAACTGATTACTTATTTTTTTTATTAAAGTCATATATTATAGTATTTATAACTAAAATTGTTGAAATTCAAAACTTTTTAAAGTAAATATAAAAGAAAATTGGATGTAAAAATTTAAAATGTATTAGCTTACCTATAATTATTGAATGCGTGGAAGTTTTGGATATGTAAACTGATGAATTCCTAAAAGACATGAGTATTAACGTATATATATCTTTCTTCTTTCTCTTTCTGTAATAATAAACTTTATTTTCAGGGAAGTATTAGGTTACAGAAAAGTTCAATTGAAAGTATAGGGATTCCCATATAACCCACCCCCTCCCCTGCCTAATTTTCCCGTATTAATAACATCTTACATTAGTGTGGTACATTTATTCTCTTCTTGTTTTATCACAGATACTCCATAAACAATTCAAATTGGAATTTGAATTGGGTAGATATCCAGGGTTGCTGTTTTACATTCAAACACATCTTAACATATTGCAAGGGCAAATAAAATGTTTTTACATCAAAGCTTATTTCCATTAATTATAATTTTGTTTTAAGTAGACTAAATAACCTTAACTTTAAAGGGCATTATCTCTAGGTTTAACTTTCAGGGAAAACATGAAGTTCGAAATTTCAGAAACTTATGACATTGGTGCTTATGGAATGGTGTCAGGGATAACAGGTTTGGCCAAGTAGAGGTGGAGTTCTAGTCTGATTTCTTTAGCAATTTCTACCCCAGAAAACTCTTCTGGGAGTTCCAGAGTGGAGGTGGTCTGATATCACATCACACTCCATTCTTTGAAAGCAAGAGCAATGAAAAAACAAGGCATTCTCTCCTCCATTCAACAGTGAACAAAAGAGCTGCTCCACACCTGAAGGAGGCACACACAGAGGGAGCAGCACTTAGTGTTGGCAAAGGCCATGGGGCTGCCGAGGGGCCCAGAGAACTCAGTGTGCCACCTTAGGTGTTGCAGTCTTAGTGATCGGAGTTGGGCCGGGGATCCAGATGACCCTGCTCCATGTAGAAGCCCTACTCTCGGTCTCACATATCAGGCACTTTGCTCCCTTTCCAGCTGATATGTCCTTTTAGTGGCATCTAATTTAGGTGCATTGTGACTGCTCTAATATTGCACAAAGTTTCTGCAATTTAGGACTTCTTCGTTCTTTTGAAATACTTAGACAGTGTCTATGACTCACCTTTGATGTAGACTGAGCCAATGGGAGAATGTCACCTGAGATCTATCAAACAATGCCCTGAACACAACAGTATTTTGTGTCTTCTTGACCCAATTGGGAACACTGAGAGTGAGGAGTTTGAGGCAGAATGGCAGTGGGGTCTTTGGGCTTTTATTATTTTAAATGTAGTTCAGAAATTTGGTGGAGGTGACAGTCAATTGTATTTTGTAAGGGGTGATTACCCATCTCTGCTGTGTCAGGAGGGTGATGGTCAACATGAGGGCATGTCTTACTTCATGCTTTTGTACAATGGCCACAATGCCACACTTTCCCAGTACAACAGCCACACTTGCCCAGTACAACTGACCCAGCCCCTGTACACTCCAGCCACACTCATATTTCTTAACTATCTCATTGGGGTTCTTTCATTTGCTCCAGATTAATTTTTCAGGTAGGAGCTTTGGTCAATATGTCTGTCCTTTGAGACTGAGAGACAATTTTAATTCACATGACTCAAAGAAATAGGTTGCATTATGGAAACTTGACAATGTTAATCAAATTTACAGACAAAACATATCCTTAGACTTAATAATTGTACTCTAAGAACTTATATACATGCTGGATGATTTAATTATTTTGTTATTCACTTGCTTTGCTCAGTTTGCAATTCTCTTCAGAGTTTTCTTCAGAGCACGTTTGACATCCTTGTTCCTTAGGCTGTAGATGAGCAGGTTTAGCATGGGCACCACATTGGTATAAAATACTGAGAAGAACCTCTCCTGGCCCGCAGAACCAACAGAAGAGGTCTTGAGATATGTGAACAACCAATAACCATAGAAAAAAAGCAACAGTTATTATGTGAGAGCCACAGGTGATGAAAGCTTTGGACCAACCCTCATTTGATGAGATGTGGAGGATACTGGAAAAGATCAAAGTATAAGAAATGAAAATAATGAAGCTGGATCCTATGACAACTGTGCACACAATAATAGAAGAGAGGAGCTCATTGGCATAGGTGCTGCTGCAGGAGAGCGTGAGCAGGGGGAAGATGTTACACATGTAGTAGCTAATGATGTTGGAATTACAAAAGGATACTCTGACCATGTCCCCTGTGTGAGCTATCACACTAGCAAACCCCATCACATATGAACCAAACATGAGAAGGAAAGAGACCCAAGGGGACATGGTGAAAGTGTACAGCAGGGTCTTACAGATGGCCACATAATGACCATAGGCCATGGCTGTCAGCACATAGCACTCACAATGGGCAAAGAAACAAATGAAAAAAAAAAATAGCTGAGACATGCATCCTGCAAAGGAGATGATGTTCTTATCTGACAAAAAGCTCATCAGCATTTTAGGGGTAAGGATGAAGGAGTGGCAGAGATCAATGAAAGACAAGTTGAAGATAAAAAAGTACATGGCAGTATGAATGTGAGAATTCAGGCAAATGAGATTAATTAAGCTCAAATTTCCCATCACAGTGATGACATAGTTCATTAAGAAGAGGAAGAAGAGGGGTAGCTGGAGACCTGGTTTGTCTGTAAATCCTACCAGAATGAATTCAGTCACTAAAGAGTCATTTTCAATTGCCATTGTCTTCAGGGATGTGATCTGAGAGGAAATGAGAGAAGAATGCCACATCAGGAAGGGATTCAGATCCTTTGTTTCTTGAGTAAGGGCTATTGGGACTTAAGCTTGACTGTGAGGACAGCAGTTAGGAAGAAGAACCTCAGCAACAGTGACTCTTCCTTTTACCTTTCTTCTTTCATTTGAACTTTCCTTCCAGGTTTTTAAAATTTCCTCACCTCTACTGGCCATATGCAATTGAGCATAAAGTCATTTAGTTTGAGCATCAAAGTTCATGTCCACATATGAAAGGTAAGGAAACAATATCTTGAAGAGATGAATGGGATGCCAAGGTCCTGCAGAAAGGAAGCAAAGGAGCCAGAAGTGGTACTTGGGACCACTCCCTATGGAAGTTCTTGAAGCTCTGAGACTGTGAAGTTTCTGTGAATCTCCCTGTACCCATTGTTGAGCCCATTTTCTTTCTCCTACCTTTCAGATACTTCCTGGCTAGGTGAAAGTGATGAAGGTTCTACATCCCTCCCACATCTTCCCTTCATGCAGTCTCACCTCAAAATCAGGGTGAATTGTTCTCGAAGGGAAGGGGATTTCCTCAGTCCTCTGCACTCCTGTAGCTGTGGGATGGAAAACATCGAAACAGAGGCGATTTTAGCCCTTTTTCTGCCTGTAGACCTCACTACTGATGGTGCTTCAGTGTTCTTTCTCCTTCAGTGTCCTGAATTGAGGATAACAAAGTAGCACAAACACAGTCTCTTAGTCCCTGAGAAGCAGGAATAGTTTTTAGAAGAAAAGACAGTGATTCTGCAGCTTTTCCTATCGTGCCTTCTTTGTTGCAAGGAAAATGCAACAAGTTTGTGCCTCCAAACCATGAACTGGCTGATATTGTAAATTTATCTTATTCTCTATAGATTGCAGCAACTTGTTTGGAAGATTGGAGAATGAGCCTTTCATTTAGTATTTTATGCAAAGTTTGTCCAGCCTTTCAAGGGAAGAAATTACTGAACCTGTGTTTACATCTTTTGTTAATGAGTTAAAAGTGGTTCCTTTGGGACTCATTCTTCTCCAAGTAGCAGTTCACATTAGGAATTTTATGTCATCTGTACAGGAAGGAAATAGTCTCCTCCATGTTCCCTACATTCACCTCCAGAATCCCATGCTCAATTCTAAGAGTTGTTTGTCATTTCCAAAACTTTTCTACATTTCTCTCGTATTGGTATAATAATATATCATAATTTAATATTTTCCATCTTCTGGCATCTTTCATGTCCAAAGAGAAGTAGAATAGAGAAATGTTAATAGAATGGACTCTGGAGTCAGACTAATGGAGCTCGAATTCATACTCTTCCATCTACTACAGGTGAGATTTTGGTCAAGTTTAATCTTTCCCAGCCTTTTTACCTCATCTACATCATGGGTTTAATGGTGGTTCCTGCTGTCTACATTTGTTTGGAGGGTTAAATGCCTATAACTTCTACAGCACTTAGAATACTGCTTGGCATGTATTAAATGCTAACTGACTGTAAGGTTTCCTTCTTCACTAACTCATTCTTTATTTGTTATCAGCTTTTATTCTTCATTATCTCCTTATAGCAGGGACTCTTGCCTAAGTTCAGTATTCTGGATGCACCTGTTTACTAGAGAACCCCACTTAAATTGCCATACATTGAATTCAGCATCTCCCTGTGGTCTCAGAACTGTCTCTCTTGTCATACTTTTCTAAGTTAAGGGTGCCAACCTCTATCTGGTTAGCTAATGCAGAAACAGACTATATAGAATTACCTGTACAAAGTGACGTGCTTTCTTGCTTAAAACCTTTCAGCGTCTCCCTTAACACAAGTGCAAGCAACTCAGCCCAGCACAGAATGCCCTGTAGGAATTATTTCCCAACTCCCTGTCCATAGCCTTTCTCCTATGTCTTCACCCCTTCCATTTTACTCTCTTGTATTATTCAGGAGCCCACAGTTCCTCTCAACCACACTGATGATTTTTTGGCTCCATGTTTTTTGATCTGCGTAATGTGTCTTCCTTTGTATTCTTAACTTGGGCACCTTTTACTCATTATCCAAGCCTTGCTAATATCATCATTTCTGCTAGAACATCTATTCTGATTCCTCCTTGTCCCCATTCCTGGTGCTCCATATACGTTCTCCCTATGATGCTGTTATTGCACTTTTACGCAATGTGTTCATCTGTGTGTCTTCATTACATTAAAATTGTAAATTACTAGAGGGAAAGGATTCAGTCTTACCTTATCTTTATCCATAGTACCATGAACTGATTTTTGAAAATTGTTTTTCTCCAGATCAATATATAGCATGCAGTTATTTCTTGAATTTTTATGATGACGCCTATCAATTGACTTTGGGGAGAGCGAATTTAGTCTTTTTTTCACCTCTTACCACCAAGACCACCTTATTTTCTATTCTCTTCATTCTCCCAATATAGCTTGCTTGCTTGCTTATTTATGCATTTATTTATTTATTTAGGTTGATTTAGTATTCAGTGTTTCCAGGATTATGGGAATGCAGTTGTTTTGTACATCAAAGTAGTATAATTTGCTATGATTCCTTTTTCTTTTTTGCATAGTCTTTTGATTTCTCTATAATAAATAATGATCTTGGTTTTTTCTTTGGTGGTTTCTTATGCACCTATTATGGATTTTTCCCAATATCCACCTATAACTGTGTAAATCATTTTCAATTCATTAGAAGCTTGAGGTGCTCAAAACAAATATGTATTATCCAAACACAAAGTTTTCACCTTGCTTATGTAAAGTCCAAAATATGTTTTTCTGAATGATTGACAGCTTTCTTAAAAGTAATGAACTGAGACCCAGATTTTTCCCACTTGTAGTTCTGCCTTCAACTCATGCTCTTCTGCATCAAGCTGGCTGAAGAGGAAGCATCATGAAAGATTGCAAAAGGGACATTTTTTGGATGTGGAACTGACTCATTTACCTTTTGCTTATTCTCCGTGGGTTAGAACTCAGTCATATGGCTGTGCTTAATTGAAATGGATGCTGCGAAATGTAGTCCAGTTTTGTGTCCAGAAAGAAGATAAAAATGAGTTGGATGGAAAGACAGCCTATCTTGGCCACAGTTGAAAATGTCTTTATGATATACTTACATGTAAATTTGATGTTAACATTCAGTATGTGAACTTCCAATTACTTCACCTATTTTTTCTCTAATACCTCCATATTCAAATGTCTTCTATTTCAGAGATCTCCATTTTTATATTCTCTACAGAATAAGCCTCCAGACTTCTGCTGGTATCAATGAGGAACAGTCACCTGGATGCATGGGTAGAAGAGAGGATCTGGGTATCTGACTAGTTCTTAGACAGGCCTTCACCATTACTTTGAGAGGTGACCTGAGCCACCAAATTGCTTAGAATATGGGGGATGCTGTGGTATAAATAAGGATTTTTTGCTTCTACCATGGTAGCTTAGAATTCATCTTTCTGGGAAATACTGAGGCAATTATTGTTAACTCCCCTGCTTTCCATCTTTTTGAATTTTTTTCCCCTGCACTGTTTGCTTTTTCTCTTTGGATTAGTATACTGTAACTCTCCCTCCTGCCCTTTTATTGTCTTTACTGTTATGTTAGTGGGATTTCAGAATGGAAGATTGGTTAAATGCACAGGTTTAATCTCCTACTAGCTTTTACCAGAAGTCCTTTGGCTGAATATCTAAGGTAATATCTGGAAGCATAAAACACCCATATATTTTTCTTTGGAAAAAATAAAGCATCCATGTCTTGAGCTGTTGTGTGTCTGCTTAGAAAAGCACTGTCTCTGAGGTTTAAACTCTACAAACAAGTTATTTGCTTATTTTAGGACTTATTCATTCCATCCAATATATATGTCTAGCAGATTTCAGTTTTTATTTTCTATTTTTTATTTTTGTATTTCATTTGTTATTTTAAAAATTATTATTATTTTATTTCCTTGTTAATTTTATTTGTTTGCTTTTTGCTTCATTTTTGGAGAGGTTTTGGATCACAGAAGGGTCACAGCTGTGGTTGGGGAAGATCACTGATGTGGTGTTGGTGATTGGGGGATGTGTGGGGAAGGGTACACCTGGGGCATGCCTCTAAGGCATATGAATATATTCAAGTGTTCATAGGGCATTTTTTTGGCAGGTGTAGACCCACACAACAACTGAAAGAATATTGAATTTCCATCCTGGGGATTCCTGCTACATTCTCTAACAGAATGGCAAGAATCCCCTGAATGCATGGGCAGTACATAGTGAAGGAAGACAGACTATTACTCCAGGCCCTTGATATTGATGATTGTACTTATGAACATTTTCTTGTGAAAAAGAAACAGCCTAGTATTATATATTTCCCAAGAGTTACTCCCTTAAAGCCTCCTTGTTGCTCAAATGTGGCCTCTAAGCCAAACTCATCATATAAATGCACTACCTTCCCCTGCACCCCACACCACCCCCCCAGCATGGGACATGTCTCCTGGGGATGAGCCTTCCTGGCACTGAGGGATTATTACCAAGTACCAACTAGCAATGAATTTGGACAAAGTCTTTGACCAAAAGGGAGAAATATTAAACACAAATGAGTTTTTATGGCTAAGAGATTTCAAAGTGATTCCAGAGGTTACTCTTTTGGAAGTCTCAGCAGCATCTCATTGATTGCCACAGTAAACAGTCTCTCAAACAGTGGGAGTCCTGAGGGAAAAGAGACATCTAGACACTATAAACAGGGCAGACATGCTCAGGAATTTGGCACTCTGTCAGTGGCAATTACTTTAGAATTTGAGCTCCCCATTGTAACAGAGTTAGACTCTATTATATTTAAATATAGGAAAATTTTCTCTACATTACAGCTCTTTAATTTTCTTTCTATATCATTTTTATGAGCTGGACATTAACCTTGCCTCATTTCCTTGGGTTTTTCATTCTCACTTGTTAACAGTTAAAAATGATAGTGGAAGTGGTTTGCAATGCTTTCACGCTAGTATTTTCATCATTTGTAACCACTCAGAGCAAGAATAGTGAAGGTAGAGTAGAAAGAGAAACACCTTTTATGTTTTCTTCTCTTTGAACCTTCCTTAACTCCCAAAAAAAAAACCTCCAAAAAATTCAAATTCTTCTTACAGTGAAAGGAGAAGTGGAAAGTGAATGGAGAATGCAAAAGGATTATCAAGTTTTCTCTCCTATTTTACAACTTATAATAATTTCTGCAGTTTAAAAGTTAGACTATTTTTTAGTCAGAACCATTGCGATATATGTATCTCTATATCTTGATGTATCTCTATATACATACACATACATACATAAATATATACATTTTTTCAGCATCTTAATTTGAATTTTAAGTATTTTTGAAAGCCTTTATTTTGGATATTCCCTGTAGAATTTTTTTCTTTGAATTAGTTCAAATCTTGTCTAGGGAATTGTCTCCATCAAGGGAGCAGTCTACCTACATTATTACTGAAACCTTGATAAGTGAGAAGATGTATATTTTTTTGTGTTAGAGATCTAAATCGACCATGTAATTATATTTGTTTACTTATATGGAAATTTCATACAGATTTATATTTCATACTGTAGTTGTTTTGATGCCAAAAGAAATTCTTATTTCTAGGGAAATTGCAATTTGTGAGAAGGCCCTTACCTAAAGCCTAAGAGTTTCCTCTCTGCTATGCTATGAGTTACATTGTAGACTATGTAGAGAATTTATTATCTTGAAACTCTTAGAGGCAGAAAATATCTCCAATTAGTGCATCTTAGATTGGACAGTCAATATCCACAATAGTGCAAATGTCAGCTTTTTCAACTCTTTTGAAATAAAAATGTACAGCTTGATTATGGGATATAGTAGGACACATTTCTGAGGCCAATTTTCCAAAAATGTCTTTCTTCTTTAAATTTACTTACACATTTTCAGGTTTTTTGGTCTATTCTTTGAATTTAAATTATAGCAAGTTTTGAGGCAAGGAAAGATATGCATTCAAACAAGGTTAATTTGTTTGGAAATTGAATCATGGATTGCCAGATCCCCTTTATGTTTCACCATCTTTACTCTAGTTCTAAGAGAGAAACACAGTCAGGCTCACCAGTTCTTCAGGCCATCATAATTCTGATTTGAACCTTTATTGTCTATAGCCAGAATCTCATTGAGATGAAGACCCAGGATTTTGGTGCAAGGATGCCCATAAAGGGAGCTTAGTGTCTCTCTGTCTCATTTATTTATTTTTTTAACCTACCAGGGGGATTGTAACTTCAATTCATATCATTCATTTCTCTTAAATTTAGTTAGTCATCTAGTAGACTGTGTGATGAATTTTCCTTTCCTTACCTAAGTTATTGAATCTAGCAGTTTCCAGGTGTTATATTAGATATTGAAAACATCCTAAATAAGATAAATAGCAAAGAAGATGTTTCCAAATCAAATATAAAATTGAAATTTCAGAATGCTTACTGTTTACACTTATGCATCATAAATTCAGTGTGCAAGTGGTCTATTTTATCTTTTTCTATTTGGTGTTGCCACTCCTCCCATCATCCCTTAGTTATATGAAGATGTGATTCTTGGGGCTAATCATTTTGTGACCATGAGGTGACAATTCTGAGGACTAAGGCCAACATACTGAGGAGAGTAGTGTGGAAGAACCTGGTACTTTGGTGAGACTGTTGAGTTGTTAAACCAATTCTATGATACTCTACTTCCAGATTTATGGTTAGGTGAGAAAAATAAGGTCCTATTTTAATTAGGCTCTTAATTGAGCACTATGTAACTTGAAGCCAGAAACTTTATATATCATTACCTGCATCATCAGTACATCACAGAGACACTAATAAAAAATTCAGTATCTTAGCACATTAATATATTTGGGGATATTCTTGTTCCTTTTCAATGAACATTGATGAGAAAACTGTAATTTAGTATTGAGAAGGATGGTTTGTATGTATTGAAACTTAAATTTTAAATATAATCTGTTTCACCTGCCTAATGTTCTTTGTTTATTTTACCCATGCTTTCTCTCTAATATAAACATTTTCCTACATCTTTCTTGTAACATTTGCTGAGAAGGTTCAGATATTGCACAAAACAAATGTGCTCAAAATAATTAAATCAATTTTAATATTTCTTTCATAGCTGGCCATCAAATAGAACTCTGTCTCATGAATCATAGTTTTGGAGACTTTAACTTTTATTACAAGTTCTCATATCCAGTGCACAAGAAGAAACATTGAAAAGGCTGGAGTAAGGGAGAGACAGAGCTATGTTTCCAGAGATTATTCTAGCAGCAGTGTGGATGGCTGAATTAGAATGAGTTTGTGAGAAATTTTAGAATAAAGTTTAGAAGCCATTATAGTGTAGCAATGCAGGTCAGCTAAACCCTGAAAAGTTCCTAAATTCATTGGTTGCTGTGAGAATGGTTGGAGGTCATTGTGGTTGTAGACTCTACTGCTTAGCATATGAGAAATAGTAGAAAATATTCTGAGGGTTTTCATCCATAGAACAACTTAATTTCTACAAATATTTATTGAGTTCCTACTATGTAATCTGTACTGACCTTAGTATCAGGAACAGAGTATCAAACAGTACAGAAGTGGTCTCTGTTCTTACAGAGCTTATACTTTTAAGGAGAGTACAGGAATTAAAAGAAAAACAATAATGCTTGGTGAGTATTATGATGGAACAAACTACTGGAAACTTTGAGAACCTAAATCATGGTAGCTGATATTTATGGACTATTTACTACATTTTGGGCACTGTTCTAAGCACTTCAGTTATATTAGCTCAATCTACAGTCACAACAACTCAATGACAGATCTGCAATTATTTGCATTCCTATCTGAGAAACTCTGTGAGGAAGAGAGGGTTTAAGTAACTTGCCCAAGACTTTAGACACAGGAATTATGGAGGTAGGAGTCAAACACATACCCTCTAACTCCAGAGGCCAAATTATTACTACTATCATGAGAAGAAGTTGATGACTTCAGTTATTTAAATGTTACCTTTAAGACCATTAAGATTATTCAGGTAGAATTTTCCAGTAGGTGTTTAGAATCAAAGACAGTAGAAGGACTCAATGTATTAGAATTTATCGGGAGGTAACCCAGAAGAAAAAACATCTGTAGTGAATTACTGCAATCCTTGAGAAATTTCTAATAAAAAAGAACCCTGTAAGCAGAACCCACATGTACTCCTTTGGATATGGGATGAAAGAACACGGTAAAACAAGGCAAAAGATTTTCCTTGAGAGATAAAGATGGTAGGGAAATACGAGTTCCATTTTTTTTTTCTGCATTGGGGGATGTAATAATCCCTAGAATGAAGTGAAAATTTGAGTAAATTATTGAATCTCTAAGGAATTAATGACATATCATGGTTTAGGGTGTAAATACAAACCCTTATGTCCCTATTACTCACAGAATCTATTCCCTTGAGAAGAGATTGAACAAATTTCTAACCTGTTTATGCAAAGTGCACTGTAATATTAAACCAACACATAATCTTCTGCATCTTTTCTGAAGAATATTCCATTTTTCTCTGCCACTTTAGGGGTTTCAATGTTAAACTAAGAAATTATGATCTGTAGCTCTGAACGATTTCCGAGGCAAATTGGAAATTCAGTTTCATCTGCATTATTTTAGAGTTAAAGAAACCAAAATTTTAGAGTTTGAAATTGCCCTTCAACTTCCACGGGGAAAATAATAGCAATCAGGAATCTCGGCATAGAGTGAGTAAGTTCCTGAATTCCATACATATTATATCCCCCCTATTTGAGATGGAAATTCAGGGATTAAGAAATACTGCTTATTCACCCATAAATTGTTGTCCTAACATGCAAGTGAGTCAGGAAGAAGAATTTGCTTAAGGGGGCAGCAGAGAAAGTTCAGAGACATAAAGGCCCCAGAGTTGCCTCTCCAGCAAGGCAACTCTTACTTCTGTAGAAATGACTTTTACTTTGTGACTTGGGGCAGCTGCTGGACTTCTAGACTCTAGACGCTCAGTTTTGATCTTGAAACAATGTGCATGGTTCCCACCCCACCAGCATCTAATCTTCATGAGAGGCCAGCTCCAGGCTGCCAGGGCCTCTACCTCCAGTTTTTCTCCTTAGGGGTAGGCACATGTGAATAAAGGATGATGAGATGAGAGGAAAGGATTCTGTCTTGGTCTTTCTGTCTTCTCTAATTTTACTTGTTTTTTCCAGTAGTCATATTTTATATGCAACATTCATTCCATGGGGTATGTGGTAAATGGTCTTTCTTATATTTAGATTTAAGGAGTATAAAACTGTGAAATCTGTGTCTCTTGGTATCAGGTGAAAAATCAGATTCTGTGGATCTGTGTTGGGCTAGTCTCAGACATTTCCATTGTGGAGCCCAATACTGTGAGACGAGATACTATTTAAAGTCTAGGCTGTCCTCTAATACAAGCCTTTCTCTTGTACCCACAGATGCCATAGAGTAGAATAGCTCCTGGAAATGGCTCTTTTGTGAGCAAATTCATTCTGGTGGGACTAATAGACCATCAAGATCACCAAATTCCCCTTTTCTTCCTGTTTCTATGAATGCATATTATCACTGTGCAGGGAAACTTGGGCTTAATAACTCTAATTGGGCTGAGTTCCCATCTTAACACTCCTATGTACTTTTACCTCTTTAACTTATCCTTCATAGACCTCTGTTTTTCTTCTGTTTTCAAACCCAAAATGCTAATCAACTTCTTATCAAAGAAGAATATTATCTCCTACCAGAGGTGCATGGCACAGCTCTTCTTCTTCTGCTTTTTGCCATCTCTGAGTGCTATGTGCTGACATCAGTGACCTATGATCACTATGTGGTCATCTGTAATCTACTCTTGTATAACATTGCCATGTCCCCTAAAGTCTGCTCCTACCTTATTTTTGGTTCATATTTGATGGTATTTTCAGGTGTTATGGCCCACACTGGATGCATGCTGAGATTGACCTTCTGTGATGCCAACACCATCAACCATTATTTGTGTGACATCCTTCCTGTACTCCAGCTTTCCTTCTGATCAATTATGTCAATGGGCTGGTGGTGTTCATTGTGGTGGGCATCAACATCATCATTCCCACTCTCACTCTCTTTATATCATATTGTTACATTCTCTGCAGTATTCTCCACATGCATTCCACTGAGGTGCATTCCAAACCTGCAGTCCCCATATAATGGCAGTTTCTCTGTTCTTTGGATCAATTGCATTTGCGTACTTCCAACTGTCTTCTGCCAGTTCTATGAATGATGGTAAAATCTCCTCTTTTTTTATACTAATGTGGTCCCCTTGATGAATCCTTTAGTCTATAGCTTCAGGAACAAAGATGTTAAACTTGCCCTGAGAAAAACCTTGTGTAGGAGAGTGTTTTAATTGGAAAGGGGATCTCCTGTGCAGGAAGTTTCAGGAGAAGGAGGTTGAATGTTTTTATTTGCAACATACTTGCTGACTCTTTTCTTATCCTGTTTCTTTCTTATCATGGTAAAGGAAATTTGTGTTTTCTTTCAATAATATATTTCTGCTTTTGTTAGAGTAGGTGTTCTTATTTTTGTCACCATTTGTACACTTTCTTCACCTTCTCCCTTTTTTTTTGCAGGCTGAGAATAACATTAAGGAAGAATTTAATATATCTGTTTCTTTTGTCAGTTTGAACTTCCTCTTTTTTCTCCTGGAATATGATGAATGTTTCCACAGTGATTGGATAAGGAAACTCTAGGGTGAATACCCTCATGTGACAGTTGAAATGTGTCATTGGATACATGAATCAAATGATATGTGTTCATTCCAAACTTTCCATCATACACTAAGTAGTAATATTTCCACTTCAAATGCCAGTGTTTCACATAGAATCAATGTTCCATAAAGACAATCATAGAATTACACCCATTGATGTAGATAAGAGGCTCTAGGCTTGTTTAACAAAGTATTTTCACTTTACATACACTACAAAATACTTAATAGATGGTCAATATATGTTTGTTACTGGATAAAAAAGTGAAACCCAAAAATATCAATGATCAGTTTAAAGTTACCCATCTTCTCAATGAACTATCCTAGAGTTGACTTTAGGGTTCTGAATTAAAGTCTATTTTTCCTTATGGTGAGCATTGCTGTTAAGTGATTATTTTTATTTCAGTAGACATGATATATAATATATTTCTATTTTGAATGTTGACTGTACTTTTTAACATGGGAATATATTTATTTCTCTTGGGTTTTTCTGTTTTTCTGTATGAAAACAGTTTGATGGTTCCTTTTGTTTGAGAGAGGTGGTTTGTAGGGTTAGTATAGTTAGAGATGATTGTCTCTAATAGAAAAACAACATCTTCTGACTGAAAAAATAAATTGGAATGTTTTCCAGTGCTTGTTTTTAGCAGAATATGTGAATGGGAGAACAGAGACCAGCAATATTTCATTAGGTCAGGATCCAAAGAGACACATGGTCAATAATGAATGGTCCTTGTGTGCAGTTGATCAATGAGGGTTTAGAAACTGAACTTTACCCTGAATATGGGTCTGGTGTCCTGGTGTGCTTTCATTATCCTCTACTGTCTGTAAAACTGTGAGAAAACATATATGTCACAATGACTATATGTTCATAGTTCTTTTGGAAATGAAGGGGGAAGGTCTCTGGTCACATTTTTTGGAAATCAGGTAGAAAAGGACAGAAACATCAGGAGATAAAAGAGTGAGTGATGAACAAAATCAGAGTTAGAATTTAGAACATAAAATAATGCAAAAATGAAATCCCCTACTCTCTTCCTTGTGAGAAATTACAGGATTTCTCTGGGTAGGTTGGAGGTTTTGGATATTTGTTGTTAAAGAATGGTTACAGTCATAGGGCTGGAGTACTCAAGCACAAGTCAATCTTATCTCCTTTTGTTGACCTCCATATATTAAAATTATGGATTTTAAGTTATAAAACCTTAAATGCAAATGGGAGAATAATTATAATCTGAAAGAAACATTTTTAAGTAAAATTATGGCAATTTCTATTCTAGAAGCAGATGTTGGATTATTTTTCTTTTGAAAATATTGGCAAATGTTCACTACTTTTAAAAATCTTTAATCTGTTCTTTTGGGGATTGACTCTTGTCCTCTTTAAAGATGCATTCTAGTTTTAATCCATGTTCTTGTCAGTGTGAACCCATTTGCAAAGAGGACTTTTGAAGATATTGGTATTAAAGAATAGACTACTTTCTGTGTAGGATCTTCAAAGAAATTATTTAAAGAGGCCACAATGAATCAGGGTGGGCCTCAATCCACATGGCTTGTGTCCTCATAAGAAGAGTAAGCTAGATGCTGTAAGTAAAATATTGCAGAAGTCATTTTAAGACAGAAAGAAGAAGATGCCAGAAAATAAAGCTTATCACCATGTGACAGAGGCAGAGATACACGGTAAGGATGCCCAAGATCCAGAGGCCAGGAGAAGACATGATATGTCAAGATCTTGATTTTGGACTTCTAGCATCCAAAACCACGAGACTATGCATTATTGTTGGATAAGGCAACCCAATGTATCATTTTTCTCATAGCATCCCTGGCAAATCAAGACATGGTCTAGCCATTGACAATTTAAACCTTTTCTAAAAATAACTTCAATTATTGCTATTTTACTATTTTTCTAATTTCTACTAAATATTTTTTCCTTGCAGTTTGCTTTTTGTTTTCTAGATGTTTATCATTGCTAATTCCTACCATTTTGGTTTTAAATGACCTCCCATGCCCCATTTCCCTGACCTCAATGTCAACCTGCTTGATTCTCACTTAAGTTCTATTTTTAGTAAATACTGCACCTAGGCTGAAAAGTTCTTTTTGTTTTTGTTTTTTTTCCTGATACTTGCTGCGCCTTTTGAAAAAATTGTTTACCTATTGAAAAAAATAGTGTCTAAATAATTAAATAAGAACCTGTGCTATTTGAGATCATCTATAGACATTGCAGAGGCACCGTAGTCTCTTCCTACACTGGGCAAATATGAAGAGTTCTCTATCACCTGGGTTAACATTCAAATACAACCTGCTCACCTAAACTCATGAAACATTCTCATTCTTATGAATATTGTTACTTTTTCTTGGCAACAGGATTGAAGAAATGCTTTCATTACAAACTCTGTATGCAGTTTGTCGTAGACCCAAATCCTCAGATCTTATTCTTTTGCTATATTTTTCTAAGCACCCCTCCTTTTATTTTTCTTACTTTCCTGTTCCCTTTTGAGAATGTCCAACTTGTCCTACATTCTACCAGCTCCTGCAAGCCTCTAATTTACCAATGAGTTCAGTATTGAAGTGTGACTTACTACTCAACCTTTTATTGCCAAAACAGCATGAACAAAGGATGATTAGAAGAGACATAATATGTATCTCAGGAGAAATAGTATGTATCTCAGGTTATAATAAGGGCAAAGTATGGTTCACATTATAAAAATTGCATTAATTACTACCTATAATGACATCAAATATTTTGCAAAATATTTGTTCTTATGGTGAGTTTTATTTGACACATAAAGAAAATTTCTGTACATTATTAGATGAAATTTATAGCCATTGCTTTAGTTATCAATGAAGTTTATAATGAAAAAAAAAATAGGTGTATATTAATGACAATAAAATATGTTCATAGAATCATATGTGAACTTAACTCTGTCTCAAAAAAAATAATAAATGTCTTCAGGATACAGGCTATAATTCATTCCTCCAGTGCTTCTTCTGCTTTATATATTTAGAATTTTAGACCTTCTTTGTGGGCAATAAATAGTTGTTGAATTGGATTACATTCTTTCAATAGCAATAATAATATGTATGTTATTATATGTAATACTAAATAAAATATAAGAAAAATATCTACAACAATAATAAATAAGACAAGTAATTTTGGAGTTTAATGTTTTTACTGTCAATATTTCAGCAATATTATGCCATGTATAATTTTTATCTTTAACTTATTTTCAAAAATGTTGTGCCACTGGTATACAGAATTCTTCTGTGTTCTTCCACCAGCTTCCTTCTGTAACTACAGTTCATTATCCAAACCAGAAAATTAATGTTGCTTAATATTTGTGCCTTATTATTATTCAGATACCACCAATTGTTCCAGTTATGCCCTTCTCAAATTCCATATCACAGTGACCACATAGTTCATTAAGAAGAGGAAGAAGAGGGGTAGCTGGAGTTCTGGTTTGTCTGTAAATCCTACCAGAATGAATTAAGTCACTAAAGAGTAATTTCCCATTGCCATTTTCTTCAGGGTTGTGATCTTTGAGGAAATAAGAATGTCGCGTGAGGAAGGGATTCAGATCCTTTGTTTCTTGAGTGAGGGCTATTGAGGCTTAAGCATGACAGTTGGGACAGCAGATCTTCTCTCATTTGAACTTTCCTTCAAGGCTTTTGAATTTTCTCACCTCTACTGGACCTATGCAATTGGGCATAAAGTCATTGAATGTGAGCACCAAAATTCATGTCCACATGTTAAAGATAAGGAAACAATGTCTTGATGAGATGAATGGGATGGACAATGTCCTGAAAGTGAAGGGAGCAAAGGAGCCAGGAGGGGTACTTGGGACCCCTCCCTATGGAAATTCTAGAAGCTCTGAGACAGTGAAGTCCCTGTTTCTCTCTTTCAACCCCATTGCTCAGCCCACATGCATCCTCCTACCTTTCAGATACTCACTACCTGGTTAGGTGAAAGTGCTTAGGATTCCCCCTAATGTTTTACATTCCTTCTACACCTCCCCTTCATGCAATCTCACCTCAAAATCACTATGAATTGTTCAGAAAGGGCAGAGGACCTCCCCAGTCCTCTCCACTCCAGTAGCTGTGGGATGGAAAACATCAGAACAAAGGTGATGTTAGCCCTCTTTCTGCCTGGAGATTTCACTACTGATGGCGCTTCAGTGTTCTTTCCCTGTCACTGTCCTGAAGGAGACAACGATTCTGATAATGGAGCATAATGATGTAGCCTGAATCTCAGTCTCTGAGAAGCTGGAATGGAAGTTAGAGGAAAGGGCTGTGATTTTGCCTAGAATAATTTCGGTGCAACTTTATGTCTCCAAACCATGAACTGGCTGATGTGAATTTGAATTATTCTCTATGAATCTAGGTGTCTTGATTGGAAGCTTGGAGAATGAGCCTCTCATTTAGGATTTTATGCAAAATTTGACCAGGCTCTCAAGGGAAGAAATTACTGAACCTGTGTTTACATCTTTTGTCAATTAGTTAGCAGTCATTCCTTTGGGTATCATTCTTCTCCAATTAGTAAGTCACATTAGGAATTTTGAGTCCTCTGTACAGGGAGGCAATAGCCTCCTTCATGTCCCCTATATTAACTTCCAGGGTCCATGCTCAATTCTTTGAGTCATTTGCCATTTCCAAAACTTTTCTATCTTTCTCTGGGATGGTATAATATTATATCATAGGTTATATATTATTCATCTTCTGATATCTTTCACATCCAAAGAGAAGTAAAATAGAGAAAGATTAATAGAATGGGCTCTGGAGTCAGACTGATGGAACTTGGATTCAAACTCCTCCTACTACGATATGTGTGGTTTTGGTCAAGTTACTTAGTCTCTCTGAGACTCTTTACCTCATCTACTTTATGGGCTTAATGGCAGTACCTGCTAACTACAGTACTTTTTCTTAATAATTCTCAATGGATATTTTGAATTAATAGTTCAAAATATTGGGCTTATAAATTTTTCACTTTAATTTTGTCATTTCTACAGTGTAATTTACATATGGTAAAATTTACAAATCTTATGTATACAGTTTCATCCGTTTTAAAGTATATAACCAACCAATTTCCATTAAGAACATGAGTCACTCCTTCTATCATACCAGAAAGTTTCCCCTTCACTTTGTGGAGTCACTTCTCATTACCTTTCAGACAAAATTACTATAATTTCTATCTTGATAGATTCATTTGTGTCTATTCTAGATTTTCTTAAAAATAGAATCATACAATATATGCTCTTTTGTATATAACCTTTCAATCATCATGCTAGTTTTAGATTCCATTTTGTTGTGTTTCTCAGTAGTTCATATTTATTATTGCAGAGTAATATTGTTTTGTGTGATTATACCACAGTTTGCTTATCTGTTCTCTACCCAGTGGACAGTGGGGTTGAGCTCAGATTTTGGACAAAATTAATGTGTTCCTAAAAATATGTATGTGCAAGTCATTTTTGAATTTTGTGTTTTCCTCTTGCTTGGTAAATATCCAGTATTGAATTGTTATATCATATGGTAAGTGGTTTTTTTTAACATTATAAGAAACTTCCAAAGTGTATCTAAGGTGATTTACTATTCTATATTCCCACCATTAATAGAAGTACACTGAAATTATTTCACATCTTTACCAATAGATTGTAATTTTAGCTAATTTTCATAGATGTGAAGATAGGAAGTGGAAATTCATTATTTGCATGTGTTTAAATTTTCTTTTCTTAAAGTATAATTTAAATAGAGTACAATTCTCCCTGTTTAGTTTACAGTTCTGAAACACATATTAGAGAAATCATCACCAAAATTAAGATGTTCCCCCATGTTCTTTCATAGTTAAACCTTTCTCCGACCCCCAGATATTGGATTAATGTCTACTAATATGATTTCTGTTGCTATATATTCCTTTCCCTGAATTTCATATAAATTGAATCATAAAGTATGTAGTATTTCTCATAGCATAATGATTTTGAGATTCATCCATGTTGTTACATATATCAATAATTCTTCCTCTGTATTTCTCTATAGGATTCATTGTATGAATGTACTAGAGTTTATTTATCCCCTAATCAGTTGAAGAATAATAAAACCATTTTAAATATAATTGTACAGTTTTATATGAACATAAGCTTTTATTTACTCTGGTAAATACCTTGGAGTGGAACAACATTATAATAAACTACCAAATTATTTTCCAAACTGACTGTACCATTTTGTGTACTTACTAGAGATGCATAATAATTCAATTTTCAGTTTTATTTTATTTTTGCATTTTAGCCATTCTAATAGTTTTGTGATGGCATATCATTGTGGTTTTTATTTGTGTTTTTCTAATGAAAATTATATTGAGCATCTTCTTATGTGTTTATTTGCAATCCTATAAGTTTATTGTTATAGTTGGTTCACATATATTGGTCATGTATTTAAAGACTGTTTTCATATTTGTGTCCTTTATATATTCTGGATGAAAGTTTCTCATATTCAAATATTTTCTCTCAGTCTGTGACTTGTATTTTCTTTCATTTTTTTATTAACTTTCTCAGGGAAATAGGCCTTAATTTTGAAAACATCCAATTTAATAGTTTTGTGTGCATGTTATATGGAGTGGTCTTTGGATTTTTTATCTTCAGCATCTTTGCCAAATCCTGTGGCACAAAGGTTTTCCCCCTTGTCACCTGCTAAATATATTACAGGTTTAAGTTTTATATTAACATATATATGGTTCATTTTATTATTAGAGAAGTCATACGTTTACATAAGAATCCTGCAATAAGTAGAGAGTTCCCTGTACACCACCACCCTCACACACAGTTTTTCCTATTATTAGCTCAGCATTAATGTGATATCTTTGTTACAAATGATGAAACAATATTCTCATAATTATGCTATCAACTATAGATCATAGTTTACCTTAGGGTTTACTGTTTGTGTTGTATAGTTCTGTGGTTTTAAAAATTTCTTTTTCTGGTAATTTATAAAATTTTTCATTTAAACCACTTTCAAATATGCAATTCAGTGGTGTTAACTACATTCACAATGCTGTGCTAACATCCCTACCATTCATTACGACACTGCTCCATTACCCCAAGCAGAAACCATGCACCAATTAAGCATTAACTCCCCATTCACTAGCCCCACCCACATCCCTGGTAACTATATTCTAGTTTCTGACTCTGTGAATTTGCTTATGCAAATTATTTCATATCAATGATCCCATACAATATTTTCCTTTTGTGTCTGGCTGAATTCATTCAACACAATGACTTCAAGGTTCAACCATGTTGTCACATGTATCAGAACTTCATTCCTTTTTATGCCTGAATAATACTCTATTTTATGTTTATACCACATTTTGTTTATCCATTCATCTGTTGATGGACACTTGGTCTGTTTTCACCATTTGGCTACTGTTAATAATGCTGCTATGTACACTGGTGTGCAAATAAGTGTTTGAGTCCGTGCTTTCAATTCTTTGGGGTACATAAATCGAAGCTGGATTGCTGGATGACATGGTAATTCCATTAACTTTCTGATGAGCTGCCAACCTGTTTTACACATTGTCTACAGCATTTAACATTCCTACAAACAATGAACTAGTGTTCCTTTTTTCCCTCCTCCTTCCCAACACTTATTATCCATTTTCCAATAGAAGAAATTCTAGGGGGTATGAAATAGTTTTGAACTGCGTTACCATAATGGCTAATGATATTGACCCTCTTTTTATATATGCTTATGGGCATTTATACATCTTCTCCTGAGAAATGTCTCTTTAAATCTTTTGTCCATTTTTAAATTTGGTTGTCTTTTTGTTCAGTGTTGAATTTACTTGTATATACTAGATAATATAAACTTAAAGAACATGTGGTCTCCAAACATTTTCTCTCATTTTGTAGGAGGTCTTTGAACTTTTATAATGAAGTCCTTTGATTCATAAATGTGTGGGTTTTTTTAAATTTTGATATGGTCCCATTATCTTGTTTTTGTATTTTTGATTGTGCTTTCAGTGTAAAGTCTAAGCAACACCTTGCTAACACAAAGTCTGGATGATGCTTCCCTATGTTTCTACCCATAATTTTATAGTTTTGCTCTTTATCTACTCATAGTTTTTCAGTTTTGCCCTTATCGTTAGGTCCATTGACTCTATTTGCAGGTTAATGTGTGGACTCTATATTCCATCTTTTCAATCTATCTTTTTGCTAATACTACACTCTCTTGATTTTTGTAGAATACTAGTAATTCTTGAAAACTGCTGGTGTGAGTCCTCCAACTTTTTTCTTTTGCAGCATTGTTTTGACCATTCTTGTTTGCTTGGCCTTTCATGCATTTTTGAGAATCAGCTTTCTATAAAACATCCTCTAGGAATGTATTCTAATTGCATGGAATGTGTGTATCCATTTAGAGAGGATGTACATGTTAACAATAGTGAATCTTCTAATCCATATACATTAGGTTTCTTCCCATTTATATCAATCTTCTTTAATTTCTCATATAAGCATTTTTTTAGATTTTACTTACGTTCTTCATGGTTTTGGAGCTTTTGTAATTGCACTGCTTCTTAAACATTTAAGCTCCATTTTTTTCATGACTAATATATAGAAATAGGATGGAAATAGTATTCTGTAGTTTTGATATACTCATTTATATACTGGACTTAAAAAATCTTGGGATTTTCTTCATAAAAACATTTCATTTGTTAATAGAGATAATCTGATTTCTTATTTTACAAGAAAGAAATGCTGTCTATGACTTCTGGCAAGTAGCCAAATATAAGCAGTGGGAGTGGAAATCCTTCCATTAGTTTCGAATTTGGTGTAAGGATTGTTTTAAGTGTCAAATTATTTGTAGATGTTTTGTGGATACGCTTTATTATGTGAATAACAATGATTTATATTAATAAATAAAACCAATTTTTCATTTCTAAGATACACTTTAATTTTTGCCATGTATTATTTTTCAATATTATTGGTAGATTCAATTTGGTAAAATTTGTTAATTATTTTTTTTAATTTACTCCATGAAAATTATTTGTTTTCTTTTCTTGTAAAGGCATTGCCTGCTTTTGATATCAGGATAATGATTGCTTGATAGAAATAATTGCAATAACATCCTCCTTATTTAGTTTTTTGAAGGAATTTATGTAGAAATTCTATTATTTCTTCTGTAAATGTTAGGTAGAATTCAACAGCATTGTTTTCTAAGCCTGACATTTTATTTTTCAGATGCTTTAAAATTACAATTTCAATTTCTTTAATACATGTACAGCCATTCTGGTTGCCTATTTCTTCTTAAGTGAGCTTTGGCATTTGTGTGTTACAAAGAATGTATCCATTTCATTTGACTGGATAATTAGCATAAATTTGTTCATAATATATCCTTAATTTCATTTTAATGCCATTGGATCTGTAGTAATGTCCTCTTATATTTCTGATATTAATAATTTGAGTCTTTTATCTTTTTGGCCTTGTCAGTTTGTTTGGAGTATTATCCCCTCTATGAGCCTTTAAACACCATTGTTAGATTAATTGATTTTAGGTAATGATTTTTCTTTCCTATATTATTGCTTTCTGCTGTCAGTATTATAATTTTAATTTTCTGCTTATTTTGAGTTTAACCAGAATTTGCTTATACAGGTTTCCTAAGATTAAAACTTAATGTATTTGACTTGTGACCTCACTTCTTTATCAATATAGGAACTTAGGAGCCATAAATTTCCCTTTAAACACTGAAATAATGATATTACACATATTTTCATACACTGGATTTACACTTTCACTGACTTTCAAATACTCTATCTTTTTCTTTTTGTTTCATCTTTTTATAAAGAGTGTATTTCATTTTTTTTCAGGTAACAACTTCATTGAGATATAATCACCATATACACCCATTTAAAGTGTATATAAAAGAACAAGTTTTAGTATATTCAGAGTTGTGCAAAACCTCCCACAATCAAGAAAGATGGAAAGGAACAATGCAATGGACAGATTTCTCTTTAGAGACAAGATGGTACAGATTTGGAATTTCCTTTTAGCTCTGTAGCACAGAACAATTTCCAGGACATGTCGCAAATTACTGATATGCATCTAATTAGATACAAAGGAACGAGTATCATAGTCCCAAATTGCCCTTCCAGGAACACAGGGGAGAATAACAGATTAGGAAGTATGGAGGTTTTCTGGTATAAGAAGGGTGAGTTTCTGAAATGTATTCATATTGTGTCCTCCTTATATTGAGATAGAAGGCTAGGGATTAAGACATGCCACTTTCTCCCCCATTTTATGTAGTCCTGACACTGAAATAAATATTGTAGAAGAATCTGAGGAGGAGCAGAGAATGTTCAGAAATATTAGGTGCCTCAAAGTTCCCATATCTCAGTATATAAGCTGCCTTGCCATGGAGGCAACTCTTACTCTTGCAGATTTATGGCTTTTACTCTCTGACTTGCGGCACCTACAGAACCTGACCTAGAGCCTGTCTCTTAGTTTGGATCCTGATATATTTTTCATGTTTCTCACTCCACGAGGATCAAATCTGCATGAGAAGGAAGCTAAAGGTTGCTAGAGTCTCTGCCTCCAAATTTGTTGGTTAAGGTGAATAAAAAGATGAGGACATGGGAGACAATGAATGTTTCCTGGTCCATTTTTCTTCCTCTCTTTTCCTTTGGTATTTCTACCCCTCACAATCACTTATTGCAGCACTTTATCAAAACAAAAATATTAATAAGTTATAGCTGATCTTTCCTGTATTTGGCTTCAAGGACTCTAATAAGGGGAAATTTCTGTTACTTGATATCTGGGGTAAGGCAGATTCTGTGGGTTAATGTTGGGATAGTCTGAGACATTCCCTGTCTCACCCATCCAGGGGGATGAGATCTTGAGGGAAGCTCTGGGTTGCCCTCTGATGTAACACATTTTTCTTATCCCACAGACCTACCAGGGAACTAATAGCTGCTGGAAATGGCTCTATTGTGACCGAAATCATAGTATTGGGATTAACAGACCACCCAGATCTCCAACCACCCCTCTTCTTCCTTTTTCTATCAATATACATGTTTACTGTGCTGGGAAACTTGGGCTTGATCACTCTAATCCAGCTTAATTCCCACCTTCACATCCCCATGTACTTTTTTCTATTTAACTTGTCCTTCATAGACCTCTGTTATCCTTCTGTATTTACACCCAAAATGCTAATCAACTTCTTATAAAAGAAGAATATTATCTCCTACAATGATTGCATGACACAGTTCTACTTCTGCTTTTTTGCAATCTCTGAGTGCTATGTGCTGACATCAATCGTCTATGATCGCTATGAGGCCATCTGAAATCCACTCTTGTATAACCTTGCCATGTCCCCTAAAGTTTGTTCCATCTGTATTTTTGGTTCATTCTTGATGGCATTTTCTGGTGCTATGACCCACACCACATGCCTGCCGAGACTGACCTTCTGTGATGCCAACACCATCAACCATTATTTCTGTGACATCCTCCTTGTGCTCCAGCTCTCCTGTACTAGCACCTTTGTTAATAAGCTGGTGGTATTAATTGTTTCAGGCATCAACATCATCGTTCCCAGTCTTACCATCTTTATCTCTTATGGTTTCATTCTCTGAGCATCTTCCACATCAGTTCCACTGAGGGCAATTTCAAAGTCTTTAGATCCTGCAGTTCCCAAATAATTGCAGTTTCTCTGTTTTTTGGATCATTTTCATTTACATATCTCCAACCATATTCTGCAGGATCTATGAATAAGGGGAAAAAAGGCTCTTCTGTCTTTTAAGCCAAGGTGGTTCCCATGATGATGAAGCCCTTAATCTACAGCTTGAGGAAAAAAGATGTTAAACTTGCCCTGAAAAAAACCCTCAGTAAAAGAATGTTTTGATTATAAATAGAATCTTTTGTGCTGTTAGTTTCAGAACAAGGAGGATTTATGTGTCTAATTACAGTATATTTTTTGACAGCTGTCTATCCTATTTCTTATGGTGAAGTAGATTTATCTCACGAATTTACTTCCATGATTGTTAAAGTAGTTCTTTTCATTACCATTTGTACTTTTTTTTTTTTTTTGATTTTCAAATCTTTCCTTTTTAAGAATAACATTCAGGGAAAGGAATGTCTTATATTTGAATTTTTCATTATCAGTTTGAACTTTTCCTTATTTCTTTTGAATAACATGAATGATTCTACAATGATTGAATAACATAACACTATGGTGACATTTTGTCATTGAAGGTGGTAAACTGTGGTCTGCCAGTTGTATGTGTCATTGGAAGCATGAATCAAACAATACGCCACCAGTCCTGTCTTTCCATCCTCCACTAAGCAGTATGTTTCCTTCACATACCAGTCATCACTGAAGTAGAAGGTATCATAAAGAATATCAAAAATATATTTATTTTTATCTGAACCATTTGCAGATATAGTTCTATGCATTAGGCTTCTTTTCAAAGAGATTTTTGTTAATTTATACCTAAACACATTCATAATAGATCGTCAATATTTTTATTTCTTGGTTAGGAAAGTGAAACCCAGAGAGGTTAAAGCCTTATTTAGTTTTAAACAGCAACTCAGTGAAAATCTTACTGTAAATTACTGAATTTAAGTCTATTCTTTTAGTATACTTTCACATGTTATTTCATTATTTTTATTTCAGTGGACATGAAATATAAGACATTTCTATTTCGAAAATGACCATGCTTTGTTCTAGGAGGCTATGTGAATTTCCATTAGGGATTTTGCTGTTTTCTTTTTTTTTTTTTTTTGAGTTACTGGGGCCAGGAATCGAACCTAGGACATACTAAGTGGGAAGCCGGAGCTCAACCACTGAGCCACACTGGCTCCCCTGAGTTGCTTTTTGTTTGTTTGTTTGCTTGTAGTTTTGTCATTGTTTTTTAGGAGGCACTGGGAACTTCCATGTGAGAATCTGGGGCTCAACCACTTGAGCTACATCTGCTCCTATTTTGCTATTTTTTATTTTTATTTTCATAATCAGTTGATGGTCTTCTTTGTGGGAATTAAGAAGTTTGTAGGATTAAGTATAGTTTAGAAATGATTCACTCAAATGCAAACCAACTTCTTCTTCTTAAAATGTGCCACATGAGAACTACCATTGAAATCCCTAATATCCTAGTGCATTCAATTTGACAATGAGACTGATTACTCCAACTATTATTTCCAAAACAGCATTAACAAAGGATGATTATAGGAGCAATAATATCTATCTCAAGAGATATGACATGTATATCAGGTTATAATAAGGGTAGAGATTGGTTTACATCATAAAACTGTATTCAATACTATATAAAATGACATAAAAATTTGCAAAAAAGCATATAGTTCTTGTGTAAATTTTTTTTGTCAATTAAAGAAAAATACTGTACATTAAGTTACATGAAATGTCTAGCTATTCCTTTACTTATTAATGCAGTTTATCATTAAAAATAGTTGTATATTAATGATAATCTATGTTGATACAAACATTTGTGAACTTACTTAACTGTGGCTCAGTAAGTCAATAAGCATTTTTAGACTAGAAGCTATAGTTTCTTTATTTCTCCAGTGCTTACACTGTTTTATATATTTAGACTGTCAGATTTTCTGTGGTGACCAGAAATAATTGTTGGATTATATTATTTCAAAAGCTATAAAATGTTTATTATTGCAAATAATATTTAATAAAATATACTAATAAGTACAAAAACTAACAACAATAATTAAAACACAGGTAACTTGGGAATTTAGTGATTTTTGATACCTAATATTTCACCAAAATATACCATTTAAAATAAATTCATTTTTATTTAGACTTTTTTATTTACAGAAAATTTTGCAGAAATAATGTACAGAATTCCTCTTAACCACAGCACCATTATCAAAACAAGAATATTAATAATGCTTATTATTCATACCAGTTTTAACTATTACCAATTCATCCAGTTGTATCTCTCTTTTGAGTCATAAGGCAGTCCATGATCACATATTGCAGTTGGTTTTTAGGTTGTTGTTTTTTTTCTCCTCCAATATGGGACAGTTTTTCAGACTCTTTTGTCTTGCATGATTTTCACACATTAAAAGAATACTAACTAATTTCTTTGTAAATATCCCACAGTTTTGACTGGTATGAAGTTTCCTCAAAATTTCATTTTATGCATTTTTGGCAAAAAATATCAAAGATCTTCTTAGTTCATATCAATAATGTTAAATTGATCACGTGTTTAGTGTCAGATGGTCAGATTTCTTTACTGTAAAGTTATTTTTCCCATTGTAATTAAAATCTTGTAGGGATATATTTTGAGGCTAAACAAACAACATGTTTCTCATCATATTTGCTCACTAATTTTAGCATCCACTGATGATTCATTATTACTTAAAGGCTTTTCAAATTCTGATGTTTTATTTTCACCTTTCATCCAAAATGCATTGTTTGAAATTCTACTGTAATGAAGTCTTTCCCTTCACCCTATCTGTCATCTGTCTATCTGCTTGCCTGGCCATCTCTCCATCTCTCTCTGTCTAGCTTTCTATCTCTCTTTCTACCCAGCATCTATCATCTCTATATCTGTCTAGCAATCATGTATCCATTCATTCATTTAAAAATATATGTATGGATTCATGGATAATTATTTTAAATTATCATTTATAGTTCTTGATCATTGTTACTTTTTAAAATTTCATTGAATATCACTCATACCTGAAAATACATAAACAAGAAGTATATAGTTAAAGTTGTGAACTTACAAAACAAACATGCATATCAGCATACAGGGCTCCCATACCTCATCCCAGCACCAACAAATTGCATTGTTGTAAAAATTTGTTTCAAATTATGAAAGAGCGCCATTAAAATAATACTACTAACTATAGCCCATATCTTACATCTGATGTATTTTTCCACCAACCACCTGATTATTAAAACCCTGGATTAGTATTATATATTTGTTATAGTCCATGAGAAAATGCTCTACTATTTGTTCTGTTAATCACAGTCCATCATCCTCCACAGGATTCCCAGAGTTGTACAGTCCCATGCTGTGTACATTCCATTCAAAGTGTACACTCAGTTCCTCTCATTTTCATCACAGAGTTTTGCTGGCATGACCTCAGTCAATTTTAGAACGTTTTCATTATTCCAAAGGGAAAAGTTCCATACCCACGAGGGTTCTCTAGGGAAACAGAGTCAAAAGGAGATATCTATAAATAGTTTGTGATTTTATAAGAGCCTCTCACTTGACCATGGGGATACACAAGTCCAGATTCCACAGGCAAGATGCAAACCATGAGCTCTTATGAAAGTCCAGCGAAGGTCCTTGATGAGTTCCTGGGAGATGTTGGCTGTCCAAAGACGTTGCAGTAAATTCACTATGGCTAAATCCCATAAGTGTCCTTGTATTCTTGTACACTAGCTCCAAATTAGCCTACCCAAAGTAACTTAGAGAAGAAAACTTTCTATTGTTCCCTGAGTGTCCTATCTGGGAGGCACATAACCTCCCCTCCCTTGAGCAACCTTGCAAAAACATCTCAACCTTGCAGCTGTGTCCCAAGTTATCAGAACCTTGAAGTTGTGCAGACACTAGCTAACCTCCAAGATCCGCTTCTGTACACCCTGCTTGCTTGCAAACTGCCTTGGTGACCCCCTATAAAAGGGAGCCATTTTAGAACCTTGGGGCTGCAGTTCCCTCCTGCGTGAGGTGTGTTGCAGACACCCGCGGGCTTAGCTCAATAAAAGTAAATAAAGTCTTAAAGTCTGAGTATGGTCGAGCTCCTGGGTTACAACATTTGGAGGCCCCAGAGAGATCCACCGTGAGGTCCCCCTTAATTGGGGTCGACCTCCTCAGACTAAGCGGGAAGTGCCTCCACTTCCTCGCCTTTGCATTCAATTTGTGATCGGATTCGGACTAGGACTGTGGCCTCGAGGAATCTGGTAAGGGATTTTCCCTTTTGTGTTGGCTCCGGAGCATTTGTGGGGCTGTTGCACGCGGGACGCCACGGTACTGAACTCCCCGAATCAGGGTCAGGAAGCCCTCTCCTGATTTTGGAAACCGTTAGGTTTCACTTTGGTATTTGGCTGTGTGAGTGGAAGTGAGACTAGTCTCCAGTGTTTTGTTTGTCTGTCTATTTATGTTCAGTGTTTCTTGGTGTTTTAATTGTTTCAACCCTAACAGGATGGGACAAGGAAAATCCACTCTGCGGACTCCTCTTGAATGCATTCTTGCTAAC
>JAQZBX010007476.1:0-50483 GCA_029593785.1 Cabassous unicinctus
GAAATATGGGTTTGGATTTAACAAGTAGGAGTTTGTTAGCGGGCTGGACGGGAGCTGCCTTGGTGGGTGGTGGGGATGGAAGCCTGAGTGCAGGAGGCGGAGGTGAGAATGGAGGGTAAAGTCCATGGGTGCACTCATACAGCTTGCCTGTCAAGGCCAGGAAAGAGCCCCAATAGCCAGAGGGCAACAGAAGGGGCTTTCTGTTGTTTTAAGACAGGAGCTGCTTTCAGAGTGCTTCACCCAGCCAGGGAAAAGAGTAGAAAAGGAGACCTCGATGAGCCGGGAGGGAGGGAGGAGCATTGACACGGCAGGGGCGGAGAAGGGACTGGTCTTGGGGAGAAAGATGGAGATGCTCCTTCAAGAGGGCCTGGCCTGGATGCCGGTACATTTCTGTGGCTGGGTAGGAATCCAGGAGGAGGTGGGGCAAAAGGCTTATTTAAATGTTGGATCTCTTGAATAAATTGCACAGCAATTTCTCTCATATTCTGATATAGGAGGTCCTTTTTGAAGTCGAGGGGAGGCGTGGGGGCAGAAAGGCTTGAGGAGGGTGAGGAAGGTTGGACGTAGCTGCTGAGGGGACTAGAGACATCCTGGCCCAGGACAGGAGGACACGCCGATTGTAGTGACCCCTGGGCTGCCCCGTGTGGCTTCCCAGCACCTGCGGGGTTGGGGAGCACAGCTGGGGCCTCTCCCTTTCTAGTATTCTTTGAAAGAAAAGGACCTGCCTGAAGTCCTTTTTGGCTTTATGTGAGATTAAAAGAACAGAAGAGGAAGAAAGAAGTGGAGAGGGAATCTTGAATGTTTTTGGCAGAGAAGTGAGGTGGCTTTTTGAAATATATAGGAGTGTGGTTGCCGAGAAGCATTGAGCCTGCTTTGGATGGGACCCTGATGAGGTGATATCTGGTTTTCAGTAAATATATTAATTATTGATCTCTCTAGGGAATCTAAGTGAGAGTACTGTCATCTCATACATATTGATATTTTAAGAAAGCAGCCCAGCTACCCAGAAGTGGCTGCTCAGGCTGAGGGTCCCTGGATGGCCCTGGCAGAAGGCAGGGCTGAGGGGCAGTGTGTTCGGCTTTTGTGTGGCAGGAAACACCCTTATGCCTGCTACGTAAAGGGTAAGGGGAAGGAGGATGCCCAGAGGAAGGACCTGTGTTCACTGGAGCTCGGAGAATGGGAGGGCACACTTCACACAGAGACTGGCAGGCACAGGCTGTTCAGAATTTAGGGCCCCAGCAGAAGTACCTGCGTCTTCTCCCTCCTGTCGCTCTGTTATCGTGACTTACGCCTTTCCTTCTCCGGCTACTCACTGACTTCCAAAGCCTCATCTCTCTCCAACCTTTTGCGCCCTCACGTCTCTTGGCTCCTGCAGATTCCCTGCCCTGTGGAAAGGGGTTTGGCCAGAAGAGGCTTGCATGGGCCCAAGGCAGGGGCCCCTCCTGCCCCAGTCCAAGCATGATTCTGTTGCTACACTTACTGGGACAAAGAAATCAAGGCTTCAAAACATGCCTAGGTCCCACAGCTGGTACCCATGGGCTGCCGGCTCCTGTGCCTTGCTCTGACCGATGCTCCCGCCTCCCTCCTGCCAGGTTTCCATGGTGGCTGACCATGCTCGGCCATCCTCCTGGGCTGGGGCCTGGGCCCCTGGTCATGGTGTTGATCAGCCACTTGTCCTGCTAGTCTGTGGCTTCAGCTTTGTGCTGGTGCCTCTCCTGGGAGTAGGTTCATATTTTCAGAGACAGATTTCTCAAAAGTGTGGGTGCATAAGGAAGGATCCAAAGATGGCCCTGGTCCCTTTCCCCCTAGCTGAAAATTTGTCCGAGCCACATGGTTTCGAGCATTGTGTTTGTCCTCTTCCAAGGACTGTCCCTTCGTCAGCCAGGCAGAGGGCCCCCATTACTGGTGGGGAAGCCAAGAACTGGAGAAACTGGGCCAGTGCACAAGGTCATAAAGCCAGGGGCCCAGACCTCGGCATGTGAGAGGGCTCAGGCCTCTGGAGGTTGCTCACGGACAGGTGTTGGGCAACGGGTCTCCTTATTCAGGGGCAGAAAAACCCTGGCGCTAAGTAGCAGGCTGAGTAACCCATTCCTTTCTTTGGTCTTATGGTTCAAGTGCCGGAGGACTCTCTGAATCTCCTCTCCAGACTCCCCTGTGGGGCAGTCTGAGCACCTCAGCCATTGTCAGACAGCCCAGAAATGAGCTACACTAGTCTCTGAGGCATTTGAACACTTTCAGTGCTACACTTTTTTCTAACTCAGCCACCTTCCCCAGCCTGACTTCATCTGCACAGTGAGCCTGTCTGGGCCCTTTTCCCCTGTGTTTTATTTTCCAGATGACACATGGAGTCATGTCAGGGTCAATCCCCCTGGTGGGAAAGGCACCCAGTATCTTGTGATCTTGTGTTCCCGTCTGTAAAAGAAGCTATGGGGTCTCACCCACCCCCGCCTGTGCCCCCATGCTCACGTCCCCGGCACGGCAGCCCTGAAGTCACCAGGCTCTGGGGTCAACATAACAGCAAGACCAGACCACCTTACGCAGCTCACACTCCGCCCTGCAGGGCCCTGCTGAAGCTCCGGGTTTTCTCATCCCCATCTGAGGGGGCCCCGTGCCTGCCTCTGCCCCCCCTGAATGCAGCTCTGAGGCCCAGGCGGGGATGGAGATGTGCTCAGGGAAGGAGCTTCCCCAAGGGCCCCCTAGCTGACTGCATGTCTCTCGTCCTCGTGACCACCCTGGTCTTGAGGCCTCTTCCATGAGCGGCATGGCCGAGGGCCGCAGTCCATACTGTCACTTACTCTCCAGGAATGATGAAGTACAGGCCAGTTTATCTGAGGCAAACTCCTTAGAAGGGCTGTGGCCCCTGAAGGTCACAGGCCAGGAGTCTGGAGAGCCGTCCTGGTCCCAGCTCTGTTGTTTCCAGGCTGGGGGTTGAGGGCGGTCACCCCGGCTGGGTGCTCTTGGGCTTGCCTTTAACTCCAGCTGCCTCCTGCCTTCTGAGGACACCAGCGTGTTCTCGGTGTGTTTGTACCTCATGAGGCAGCCTTGTGGAGCCGTAGACAAGAGGAAAGAAAGGATTCCTTCCTTCCTTCCTTCCTTTTTTCTTTATTAAAAAAAATTTTTTTTGTTTTTTATTTCTTTTTTTAAAGTAACTTGGGTATTTTAAGGCATGAAAAAGGATTTTTATTCTCATCATTTCTGAAAATATCAGTCCTTTGCCATCTTTTTTTGTTTTTACCAACTAGACCCTTTGCCATAATTTCAACTTTTATTTGTAGTTTTAGGATTAAAAAGCACAAGTAATATGTGAATACATCCTCTCTCTAAAAGATTCAAGCAAGAATTAATTGTGTGTGTCTATATACATATATACACACTTACATATACACAATTATATTTAATTATTATTAAATAATAAATAGTAAATGATATTAAAGTCCTTCCTTATATTTCCTTCCCACTTCTATCCCAATTTCACTGCTATTAACAATTGTATGAGTCCCCCTGGCCTTTTTGTGTACATTTGCTGCATGGGTACTTACACACACACACACACACTGTTTTAGTTATCTCTAACTGCATAACAAATTACCCCAAGACTTTTATGACTTAAAACAACAAACATTATCTCAGAGTTCCTGAGGGCCAGGAGGCTGGACACAGCATCCTCTGTCTTGCAGTGTCTCATGAGGTTGCCGTCAGCTGACAGTGGGGCCGCGGTCTCATCTGAAGGCTCAATGGGAGGAGGATCCCCTCCCAGGCTCAGTCACGTGGCTGCTGCCCTGGCCTCAGTCCTTGCCGGCTGTTGGCTGGAGACACCAGTTCCTTGCCACGTGGGCCTCTCTGCAGGGCATCACAACACGGCGGGCGGCCTCCTTGACAGCGAGAGAGTGAGAGAGCGAGAGAATGAGAGAGCAAGAGAGGATGCCCAAGACAGAAGCCACAGACGTCTTTTTGTACCTAAACTCGAAAATGACATCTCATCCCTTTGGACACTTCCTGTTTGTGAGAGGAGAGTCACTGGGTCCAGCCCACACTCAGTGGGAGGAGGTTACACAGGGCATGAATTCCAGGAGGGGGGTCACCGGGGGCTCTTAGAAGCTGCCTGCACTGCCCCCCCCGCCACAATTGTGACCACCTTCTCCATGAGGTCTACCCTAACCACCCTTTTAAAAAGTGGAGCTCTCATCTCTTGTTCTCCGTTTCCCTTCCTCTGCTTTCTTTTCCTCCATAGCACTTATCACCTTCTGATATTCCAAATTACTTATATGCTTATTTCTCTCCATCAGAATATATGCTCCATGATTGGCAGGGCTTGTTTATTGTCATTTTCAATTTTGTTCTCTGCTGTTTCTTCAGTATCTAGAACACTGCCTGGCACATAGTAGGCACCCAATAAATATTTGTTAATTGAATCCTATATGCATTGTTCTATGATTTGCTTTTCCTACTTCACAATGTATCTTGGAGTATTTCCAACTCAGTACATGTAATTCCACTTGATTCTTTTTAATGGATGCATAATATTCCATAGTCTGGATGTTCCACAGATTCAAGATTGCCCTATTGATGGACATTTACTTGCTTTTGTATTCTCATTACTTTAATTGGTGCTGCTTCAAAAATCCTCAGATGCCTCTTCTTGCACATGTATAAATATTTACAGAGGAAAGGTCCGTAGAAGTCCTGTGGTAATTTAGACGCTTTTCTTTTTATTGTTGATGTCGTTTGTTTGTTTTAAATCAAGCCGTGGTAACTGATACTTTACCTTCTTTTTGTACTGACATTCAATTTTTCATGCTCAGTGAAACACTGTGTAGTGAGTTTAGGATTTCTGTTACCTGTTATCTTTTGGGGTCTGGTCTGAGAGTTGCCATTTGTACTGCCTAAGTATTACTACTTTCCATAGAGTTAGAATATACTGAAAAGCATGCCATCCTGGTTTGTGTAAGGCATCTTGGGGAACCTGGAGGTAAAGCATGACTTTAGCCTTTTAGAAACTTGCACTCTATTTGGGCGTTGAACATAAAAAGTTGTATAATAGACAGTGATTTGAGCAGTGAGTCAGAAGTGAGTGTAAGTAATTCATGGGCAAAAGAGGCCAGCAGGAGTTGGGGAGGTCAGGAAAGGCTTTTTGAAGGAGGTGGGTTTGAGCAACGAGGGAGTAGAACCTGGATGAGGGGGCGTGTTCTAGGTGTGCAACCAGCAATAAGTGAGGTCAGGGAAGGCGGAAGGGTTCTCGGTTGATTCTGAATCCTTTGCGGTAGCATCCGACAACGTCTAGGGACCATCATGAATACCTGTCAGGTAGGAAGGTTGTTAGAAAATCCAGTCAGGGTTTTGGTCTGAGGAATAGTGGGTAGGAGACAACTGGCCAATCATAGTCCCTGGGAAGCTTTGAGGGCCGGTTTCCGTGCAGTCGAGATTCCCAGATTGTTTTCTGGTGACCATTTGGTGCCCCAGTGTGACCTCGCTGTTGAACAATTTCCTATTTGCAATGATCTGTTCTCTATGCCCCCGAGCATGGCATGGGTCGGTGTAGGCAGACATGAAATTAAACCATTGTCCAGGCTCACCCTCAAGGGTTTATTTACCTGAACTTAAAGAAATATCTGCAGGGTGCAGAGGCCTGAGTTGCTCCTCGAGCATTCCTTTGCCTATTGCTTTGGAGGAATTCCCAATAGCCTGCCCCAACCACATCACAATCCTAGCTTTAATCTCAGCTTCCAAAAGGCTGGGAAAATGGAGAAACAAAGTCTCCCAGGAGAAACGTAGGATGTGCAAGAGAAAACGAAGGCCAGCATGCCCCAACCCTGGTCCACCCTGAGGACAACCCAGCGCTGTGGAGAGTGCTCAACAAATGCATGAGGAATAACTGGATAACCGGAGAAAATGATTCTCCTTGTAAGAGAGCCCCAGGCCAAGACACACTGTTTCTTCCCCGCACAACTTCATCCAGGTGAAATCAACTGAAAATGACGTTAAGAGGTTTGGAAGACCCGCCAGGGCTGTGAGTGGATGGGCAGCCTGAGGCTCCCGCTCCCGCCAGCCCAGGCTCCCGCCCCGTGGCTGTGCAATGGTTTGATAGCTTCTCATTCGTGTGAGTACAGCTCAGGCTGCATTTGGTTCCAGCTGGCACGTCCGCTTTCTTTTACTTGTTTGCAGCCTCCTGTGTTGCCCACCAGCATCCGGGAGCCCCTGTTCCCGCTGTGCTGGCCTGAATTATCTCAGAGGTCCCCTTCCTTGGCCAGCTTTGCCCTCACCATTTCCGGGCACTTTCAACTCACAGTCTCATGTCATCCATTTTAATTGACTGACAGTCAGGAGATATATATAACATATTAAGACAACTACATAGCTATCCCAGGGAAACAACAGAGTTAAAAAATAATAATAAAAATAAAAAGACAAGTCCTCAAAGACCATTTCTAGCCGCTGACCTGCCATTCCACGTTCATTGTTTTTGTCGAGATGGACTGGTCTGGTCTTTCAGCACCAGAGGGCGCCAGCGGTTAAATGATGTAGACATGTTGTCTGGTCAAGAGTCTTAATGTGCCTGCTTTATTCTTGTCCTTTCTGCCACCACACTGAGAGGCAGAGAGAGGGCTTTCATGGGGGTGCTTGGGGGGGGGCAGGAGCAGGTAAGGGGAACTGAGTGTGGTAAGGGGAGCGGGACAGAGACTTCAGAGCAGAGAGTGTGCTTTTCCCAAGCCCACAGTCTCATTACTGCCCTGCCAATTTTATCCAGAGCCTGAGGATTTTCAGGCAGCCGTCATTCATAACTAAATTACTTGGGTCAGTGCCGTGGCCGGCAGTGATGGCGCTTTCTTGTTTCTTTACTTTGTCTAAGAAAGCCAGCCCTGCACCTCCTCTGCTTTCCAGGTGACTTCTTCAAGCCTAGGGCAGGTGGGGAGGGGGGTACAGGTCATCCAGGGCAAGCAGGAGGAGTGGCCCATCTTACCTGGGTTGCTCCAGGAACTGTTTACGTGTTCACCTTTGAAGCACTACACGGAAGACAACTAAGTGCTGTGGGGAAAACAGAGACATTAAGTCATGGCCTTGGTTCCTTTGAAATCAGTTTTTAGATCTGAAAGGAGGTTGCACTCAATCTCTTTGCTTTCAGATGAGTGTCTAGAAAGGCTCTAGCTTGGGCATTCCTCTCTGGGTGATAGTCAACGTTGCAGGAGAGTAATCGAGTGGGCTGTATACACCCAATCTGCTTCGGTCCAGAATCCAGGTGAACTTTCTTCAGCTAAACCAATCAAGTCCTTCTGTAGTCAGTGTTCTGCTCCCTGAAAGGAAATGGAAACGTGATACTTATTAACTTATCCATATGTAATATATATAGGAAGAATGACTCAAAAGAAGTAACTCTGAGAAAGTTAGCAGTGGTCATCTCTGTCTGGTTGTTTGAAGGGTAATTTTATTTCTGTGTGATGGGATGATTTTAATTTTTCTTTTTGTGTTTTTCTGCATTTCCCAAATTATCAAATGAACATATATTGCTTTTACAATCAGGATGAAAGGTAATGTTTTAGGCCGTGTGCATGCAGAAGTCTGTCCGTGTCTCCTTACAGTCTGCAAGATGAACGTTCACCGTCGCTGTGAAACCAACGTGGCTCCCAACTGCGGAGTGGACGCCAGAGGAATCGCGAAAGTGCTGGCCGACCTAGGTGTCACTCCAGACAAAATCACCAACAGCGGCCAGAGGAGGAAAAAGGTAACTGGCTGCTTGGTGGAGTCTCTGGAGCTCCTGGTGAGCCGGCGTCTCTGCGCTGGCTCCCCGAGAGGGCCCTGGAATGAGGTTATAAGATTCCGGGGTCCAGAAGGTTTCTGGCATTCACTCAAAACTGTGTGTGCTTAAACTTTCTTTTTTTAAAAGAGACCAGGCAGGTAACAGCCATGTCTCCTTCAGTTCCAAAAGTGGAGGGAAAACAAGGCAAGCCTCAGGAGTTAAGTTTGTTGGAGAAACATAAGCTTTAAGATGGGGACTTTGAAATTCCCTCTAGAAAAAACAAACAAACATAACAACTTTGGAGGAGGAAATGTAAGCTCTGCCTCCTGAGCTGGCATGAAAGCAATGTCAGCGTCTGAACTGAGCATCGCCCCCGGTAGCACTGCAATGAGGATAAAAGGATGAAGAGCTGGAGCCACATTCTTTTCTAGGGAGAAGTCAAGAAGATCTGTGATGGTATCAGCACTCGGCTGCCCATGGACTATTGTTAAGGGCCCACCACATGAAATATCTGGGCCTTTCTTTGGAGACCACAGCCCTGTCTCTATGCATGTGACATTCTGAATGTCAGTAGGAAGAGATCCATTTGCTAAAATGTTATTTTGGTAAGTCAAGGCCCATAGGTGTAAACAGATGTAAAAGCATCTCTAGCATTTTGTTTGCAGGCTCTTCTTTAGCCTTGTTACCTAGCCTAGAAAATCTAGGTAGTCTTAGAAAAAGTAAATAATGAGGTCAGGACCATGTTTACTGGGCAAGAAATCCTAGTGGGGCATGAAGTGGGATTAGCTCTCATTGCACGGTATCAGGCATTCTCAAGTTCTTTTCTAGAAAAGCATGTCTCACTTTAGGTGCCTCTACAATCTTGACTCCTAAATGTCTTCCCTGAATTTTGCCCTGCAATACCTTCTGAAGGGCCCTTCAGTTCCCAGGCTTCTTCTCCTTTTAGAGGAGCTTTTCCTTGGTCCCTCTCCAAAGAACCTTGAACGGGAAGGGTTGGATTATTTTCATCTTCTTAACCTTTCCTTCTTCTCTACCTTCCCAGTATACCAAGTTGTGTTGCAATAGTTGGAGGGAAAATTCCCTTCTCACTGCTTGAGTTAACTGTGGGCTGTACCTCTGATGGCTCTTTTCAGCTCTGTAAGTTGTGATGGTGGAAATGGGCCTTCAGTTGATGACCTAGAGAGCTGAAAGTGCAAGCAGCACACCACCCGCCAAGGATGCCAAGAGTCCATGCAGAAGCTGGTTAGCAAATGCCATGTGATGATGATGTTTGACTAACACATTTATGAGCTCTAGAGCCCTTTGCAGAGACATCTTTTTCCTTTCTAGAAGTAAATTAAGGCAGGACCTTTATTGTTGTGAACATTTCAAACAAACTCAGTAACTGTTCTCTTCCCAATATTTATTTAGGCTATAATGCTAGTAGCCAGACATCATCTGCCTATTTTAGAATTGGGGGACCTGGTGGTAGGAAGCCAACATGGAGAAATTCAGGAAAGGGCAGAATAGAAGATGAAGGGATTCAGTCTACTACATTGGTTGCTGTGATGCTTCTGATGTAGAAGCTGGAAAGAGCCAAGTGAGAATCTGTAGTGGCTCAAGTTAGCAAGAGAGAATGGGAGAGAAGCCCCTCCGTTGTAGCTGAAAGGACTTCTTTGCAGGACTGCCAAGCTTACTGGTTCCCTTCATGTTGCCCCTACAAGTAGTCCATCATGCAGAAACCACACGGGTACACAGCTGGTAGCTCAAGATAGAAGGGTGTAGACATGCTTGTGATCTCTTAGGCCAAACCACCAATTTTAATGGGGACATAAAATGAATATGCCAGTATCTATGCCAGAAAATATGTTTCATTTGGGGGCAGGTATTCTAAAATCTGCCACAAATATCAATACACCTGAAAGTATTTATTGGGCACCTGTTAAGAGTATCACTTTGTGCCAGTCCTAGGAGGGAATACACATAGTAGATGGGATCTCACCATCAAAGAACCTGAGTAGAGAGCCCCACACAATTATTCCTACTAATATAAAGCTGACTATGATAATGAATAAATGCCTGGCATGTGTTAGAGAAAAGTGTCATATTACTTTGAATGAGGTGACTTGGACATTGCTTGGATAGGCAGAGGAAGGCTTGATGGAGGAGGTGGAGTTGGGCTTTGCTTAGAAAGGTCAGTTGTATTTAGATGGAATAAAAATAGTAAACTGAAATCGCTTGTTTTCTTCCTTTAAATTGGCAAATGAAACGTTGAGTCTGTGAACATCAATTTAGCAAAGGCTGTTGTGCACCAGGGATCCTACCAGCTCTTGGTGTAGTATCTTTACGTTCAGGGAAACTCACGGCCCTCCCTCCTGATGCCTTTCCCCCTTCTCTCCCTCTCTCTAGCTCGTTGCTGGTGCCGAGTCCCCACAGCCTACCTCTGGAAGCTCACCCTCTGAGGAAGACCGATCCAAGTCAGCACCCACCTCCCCTTGTGACCAGGGTGAGACCCTCAGATATGCTTCCTAACCTCTGGGCTCTGTCATTGGACAGACTAAGGAGCTTCAGGCCTTTCCACCCAGAATGAGCTTCTTCGCTGAGATACCCTTTCTGTCCATTTTATAGCTGTTCTTTCACTCGACAAGGATTTCTTGAGTGCTAGGTGCTAAACAGCTGTGCCTGTCTGAAATTCCTTCCACACCAGGGTGTGAGAGAAAGGGCATGTAATGTCATGGTCCTTTCTTTTCTCTGGTTCCAAGTGTAGGGGATGGAGAGGGGCACAGCCCAGCACACGGCAGTGCCCCTCACTCATGTTCGATCGCTGTCCCCTCCTGCCTCTAGTCCTCTCACCCAAATCCCATCAGGTCATGAGCTGGGGCATGGAGCGGGGGAGGGAGGACATCTATCCTAGCCTGTCGGTGCGTGGGGACAGGCAGATGAATCTGGAGAAGAGACTGGAAGAAGTGGGAGGAAGCCAGCTCTGGGCCCGACTCCTACATCTCAGCTCAGGTTGTCTCCTTCCCCTTAAGAATATGCTTAAAGTGGTAATAAAGCCTTCTGCAGGCATCCATGGCCGAGGAGGAGCGGAGGCTGAGGAGGGGCTTACACATTAGAACCTTGCACGCTGGTGACCTGTACCAAACGTCACTGGGAAGGGATGCGTAAACATAATAGCAAAATAGCATCTTCATTTTCCATAACGCTTTTGCACTTTTTAGAAGCACTTTTGTATTCATTATCCTAATTTTATGCTCACACTAACTCTGTTTGTGCCACATTATTATCCCCGTGTTATAAGATGGGAAGTGGAAGGCCGGAGAGTTGGAGAGTTTAAAAGGATCGTCCCAAAGTCAGGATCTAAGCTGATGGCAGGGGTGGGGCTGTGCTGTCCTGGCTTAGAGACCCTACTCTCAGAATCTGTGCCGTCAAACACTCCCTGAAAAAGATCACTTGGACTTTGCCCTTCTTACCCAGGAGTAAATAAAACAGCTTCAGGGTCGGTGTGCCAGCCCCAAGGCCGTGAAATAATTGGTCTGAGCCACCCATAGTGCTGCTCCATTCACTTTCTGCATTTTATGCTCTGCTTCTTTCCAAAGGAGATTTGACTCATTCATAAGTAATCTGACAGTACCCTGGGGCCTCCAAACTAGAGGCATTACCCTGGACCAGTGTGTGTGTGTGTGTGTGTGTGTGTGTTTTAGAGATACCTAGATTACATAAACGTTACACAAAAAATATAGGGATTCCCATACACCCCGCCTCCCACACCTCCCACACCCTCCCACATAAACATCCTTCATTAGTGTGGCACATTAATTGCAATTGATAAACACATCCTGGGGCTTTGCCATTCAGCATGGACCATAGTTCACATTGTAGACCATACTCTCTCAGTGTGGGTGTTTTTAATGGTTTCTTTAAATGCTGAGACCTTGTTTGGAAGCTTCAAGAATAGAGGGTCATACGGTAAAGAGACACAAAGTAACAGTGAGGCATCTGGGATTCCAGGCCCTGCTTCTGGCTCCTGCCTGCCGTGCTCCCTGCCGTGCTCCCTGGCGTGCTCCCTGGCATGCTGTCTGGCTATGGCAGGACCCGGTGGCTCTCAGGGCCACTATCCGTCCCCATTCAGTGAAAGTGTTAGCAGGAGGCTCTGAGTTCTGGCTTCTTAGATTCTTGGCTCATGTCACATAAAAGAATTTAAGGACATGCCATAGGGCAGGCAAAGGAGTAGAGAATTTATTAAGAAACAAGGAAAGAGTACACAGCCCTAGACATGGATGTGGGTGTGCAGGGTGAGCCGCGCATGCGGGGGACCCAGGTTGGGCCTTTTAAAACCTGTACTCCTCCCTCTTCATAATGTCGGGGAGGGGCCCCAGCTGTTTGCTGTTCTGATTGGTTGCCTTACAATCCTGCCTGTTAGCTCTCAGGGGCCAATGAGGAGGCCTGTTTGGGGTTATCCGGGGCTTCACCTTGATCCCAGAAAGAGTTCCAAATGGGATCTCGTAGCCAGGGTCTCACGGGATATTTCCAGCAGCCTTCCTCTCAGGAGGTTTCTGGGTGGGGTCTCACGGCCATGTGGTCTGCTGACCATGTGGACCGCCGGCCTCAGCTGTGACCCAGATCTTCCCTTTCCCTGTACCAACCTGCCTCAGAAGTACTGGTGTTGCCCACCTGTGATGTGAAAGCCCTCTTAGCAAGATACACAGCTATGGCAGGACAGACACAAGACAGAGTTTCTCCTTCCTCCATTGTAAGAAAACATAGAGGGACATCTTCAAGCTTTGGTTTCCCCGAACACCCAAGTCCTGCCTTCCAAAATCCATTTAATAACCAGTCTTAGGGAGACTTTAGCTCTACGCTGAGATTGAAAAGTCAAACTTAGTTAACAGTAAGTGATAGATAACTGCTTGATTGGCGGTGGTGGAGGCACTGTCTGTAGACTCAGAAGCTGTCCTCACCCCTCCACTCTGCCCCAACACGTCTCAGAGCAGCCGAACTCTGGATCTAAGTAAAGATCCCTGGATTCCTGGAATGAGCTCTAATGGGTCTCTGTCCTTCTGAAAAGAAGCTAAAGACCTCTTTATGTTAAGCAGCACCTGATTCTGATCCCAGGGGGTTAATAGTCCCTGCTCCCTTCCTATAATCCTAGTTATTCACGAGCATGTTTTAAAATTGGATTATGCTGGAGATACCCATTTCTACACAGAGGAGTGTGTGTATTGGTGAATGAATAGCTGAGGATAAAGCTTCTTCAAATAGGAAAGGTCAAAGGGTCATCCAGCATTATCATCCCCAGGTAATTCAAGTCACATTCTCTGGAGGGGCACAAGGCTGCCTCAGGGTTGTGAAACGGTTCTGAGGAATTCCTGCCATGTTTGACATAAATTTGCAACATGTCACTCCGGGAAGCAATTCTTTTGTTAATGATAAGCCCATTGCTGTTTTGCTCGATAACCTTGCCTGAGATGGGTATTTAGAAGAAACCTAGCAAGGAGGCCAGGTAAAGCCCTTTAGAAGGTGAATTATATCACTGATGATGCCTCTGATGACTGTTCTTAATTACTTGTTATCCTAATCTTTAAAAGATACAGGCTAAGGCTACCTCTTGGCTTTCTGACTCCTCAAGGTTCCAGAGAAGTCCCGGGTTCTTGCAGGACAACTAAAATAAGGGATTAGGCTACTAGCCACAGTGGCTTTTCAGAGAAGTGTCTGCGCCCCCAGCGTCACCTGAAGGAGTTTGCTGGCCAGTGAACCCCCCAAGGGCAGGGACTGTGTCCTCCTCCTCTTCGTAGACCTAGCCCTGTTCATTAGGTGTCCATGGAAGTGTTGAACCAATGAAGGGACAAATAAGACATGCTCACGCTGTGTCTATTGATATGCAGAGTGGGAGAGAGGGTCAGGTACCTGGAGGGCCGAGAGGGAAATTCCGTTTCAGGTGCAAATGGGAAGGGCTCATGAGGTGTGTGCTAATGCACTCTCTTGTCACCCTTGGCCCTAGAAATAAAAGAGCTTGAAAACAACATCCGGAAGGCCTTGTCGTTTGACAACCGAGGGGAGGAGCACCGGGCGGCCTCGTCCACCGATGGCCAGCAGGCGAGCCCTGGCGAGAACGGGGAAGTCCGGCAGGGCCAGGCCAAGCGCTTGGGCCTGGATGAGTTCAACTTCATCAAGGTGCTGGGCAAAGGCAGCTTTGGCAAGGTGTGTGGTGGGCATGGGTAGAAGTGCTGATTTTCCCTACGCAGAGGCATTGCCTCATTTGTTCTAAGTTTAAGTTATGCACATTTCAACCTGGTCTTGTTAGTTGGAAATGACCTGAGGCCACACAGGTAGCCACCCTGGTTCTGCTGCTAATTTAGTTGTGGGCCTTTAGGTTAGTTTAACCTCTTCAGGATGCAGTGTTCATTTGTTCAATGGGGACAGGAAGCAAGTGAGATAGTGGGTAAGAAAACACTGAAAATTGTGCTTGGCATTCCATTATCAATAACCGCAACAACGCATTTCTTCCCTTCTTCAGAGATGGAGCTGAAAATCTATTTTTAAGTCACTATGAAAACTTGGAAAATGAACTCCAGAATCTTGGCCCTCAGTGTCTTAGGGTTCAAAGTAAATCTTAGCATTTATTGCTTTGGAAGTTAAATGCTGTTTACCTGTCTTCTCTGGCACTTACAAATGTTTGTTTGTCCTCTGCATGTGGCCAGAAAATGAGAATAATCAATTCATGTCTGGGATCAGGGGCCTCTGTCCTTGGTGTCATTTGCAATAATCAGCTCCCCACTTAGGTGAACGTAGTCATGTGGGGTGTGGATACAGACTCTGCCCAACAAAGCCTTGATGGTGCTCAGCCAACCATTTGATGGCTTGGAAAGATGGGAAAATGACCCCTGTTCATTTTAGAAAGAAGATGGAGGGGCAGGGAGCTTAGGAGGCTTCATTTTAGCTGACACTTCTGACTACCCCCTGGCTCTTTCAAGCCATGCCTGGGAGTCGATCAGAGTTGTCTTTCTGAGACCTCCCAGAGCAGAGGGGCCCTGCTCTGGAGGCCAGGTGCCTGGCTCTGGCAGCTCCCGGGGGCTACATGTCCTTGCATGTCCCGGACTCTTGGAAGCAGCAGCCCTATGAGTCAACCAGCAACCTGACCTGAGACCCATTTCACTTCTGTCCCAGGGGAATGGCTCTGTGAAGCCCTCAGGGAACAGGTCCTGGTTTCCAGCCATCTCACCAGCCCTCATCTCATGCTGAGGGCTGTGGCAGGAAGGTAACTAGAGGTCACATAAGCAGTGAAGGCAGAAGCAATCTCGCTCTTTCAGGACTGGCTCTCTAAGGAATAGACCCCAGTGCCCTGGCTAGGCATAACTTGGCCCCAAGCAGGTCTTGGTATAATTTTGAGCAAGATTCAAAGGAAACAAGCAGACTCAGAGTTTCCAAGTTTCCATATGGTGTAGGCCACATGGGAACTTTGATGGCTCTGGAGTATTTAGATGGTTTCTTAGGAAAAACCATGGCCAGAGTTTGTGCCAGTTTGAAAGAGTTTGTATTCTATGTGGGCGATGAAAGGTCTTCAGGTTAACATCATGAGTTCCCTCGTTACGTTGCTGAGTTGTTGCTTTTAGCTTTGACAACTTACATTGGAATATTGTTCTCAGGAGTTAGTTATTAGAAGAGAGACTTGTGATATTTATAGGGGAACAAGTATAAAATATCAAAAGATAGGAAAACTTTAAGAAAAGAGAGCTCTTATTAGCCCTCTGGAGAAGGAATCAATTTCCCAGCTTTAAAGCTAATGAAGAAACCTTAAAGTGAAACAAGGACAGATTCAATTATATAAAGATGAATGGTTCTGTTCAGTAGAAGAAAAATAACAGAAAACCATAAAGCCATCTTAGAAAAATCTTTGTGGCAAATAAAGGGTTAATATCTTTCTGTCCCATGCTCATACAAATTGGTAAGGAAATAAAATTATACAACAGCACATAAATAGACAAAGGAGACAGATGGATAATTCAAACCAGAAGAAATACAATTGGAAAACAAATATTAGAAAGATTCATTGTAAGGTAATACAGCATTGGGGTAACATTTCCCACCTATTAAATGGTCAGAAAATCTTTTAAAGTGAAAAGACCCCACATTAGTAAATTGCCATGAAACTAAAACACTTCTACCTTGCTGGTGGCAGAGTATATTTGTACATCCTCTTTGAAAAGCAGTTAGGAAATGTGCATGAAAAACTGTAAAAAAAAAAAAAAAAGTTTTTTTAAAAAGCATTATCCCTGTAACCCACCTTGAGAATTCTTATCAGAAGGATGTGATCCAAAGGAAAGAAAAAAAATTTTATGTACAAAAATACTCAATGTAATTTATTTTATATAATGTTTAATAATCAGATTTAAGTGTCTAATATGAGGAAATTGTTAAATTTAGTACATTTACTGGAATTAAGTATCGGCAACCATGATAATGATGGAGAGCATGTAGAAGAAAGCTTATGAAATAATGTTCAGTTGAAAAAAGCTATAGGATATTTAATTTACCGTAACTGCAAGCATGAAAAATGTATATGCACATATGATATGCATTGAGCTTCTCTTTTCTTTGCCTGGGCACTGTGCTGGGTTAAGGAAAGTAGCAGCTGTATTAGGATGGCTGCTTCCCTAAACATTTTTAAATGCTATTATAACATTTAAAATTTTAAAAGGAAAAAAGCTTTCATTTTTAAAGCATTTGATATTGACTTGTGTTTCTCCTTTTGGTTCCGTACATGAATCGATTGATGAGAGCCATTTGGGTTGATTGCAGGTCATGTTAGCGGAACTCAAGGGTAAAGATGAAGTATACGCTGTGAAGGTCTTAAAGAAGGATGTGATCCTTCAGGATGACGACGTAGACTGCACGATGACAGAGAAGAGGATTTTGGCTCTGGCGCGGAAACACCCGTATCTAACCCAACTCTATTGCTGCTTCCAGACCAAGGTATGTTTAGGTAGAAGCCTGCTGAGCCACCTTGGGCAGCTCTGCAGGACATTCTGGTATCTTGACTATCAGATAAAAAGTCAATTATAGACATTCTACATTCTTCTCTCAAAGACCTTGTAAAGTAGAATGGATTTTACCCTTGAGAAGATCAGGGTATATTTAAACAGCATTCTCTTTTTTAAGGGCATGGAATTTTCCACTTAGGTTGTGCTTGTGAAGGGATGAGGGAGCAGTAGAACTCTTTGCAAATGTGGCTAAACAGGGCCAAATGGCTAAACCCTGTGTTTGCTCGTAGGAAAAACCAACAGACGTGGTTAGTCCTTGCTCTGCTCCTAACTTTCTATCACTAGGCAAATTACTTAACTTCTATATTGCCTTCAGGTCAAATGAAAAAGAAGAAAGGTCACCCTAACCGCTTCTAACTTGTGTAACGTCATATGAGGTGAAAGATGTGAAAGAATGCTTAAAAGTTCAGAGTGAAATGCCTGTACAAATTTTTAATTTACCATATAGGTGCCTAGGAACCAGAAGGTGGCAGTAGAGAAACAAAGATAATCTGTACCTACAGTATGGAAACTGAACTATGCGTATCATAACGGCTTTGTTCCTCATTCTTAGTGAAAAAGAGAAATGCCAATCTTTATTATGAAGCTTTCATTTTATTCACCCTTTTTGGGGAGAAAAATTAAAGTCTTTTAGGATGTCTTACTGCCTTGTGGCCCCTGGCTTCTTGAAAAGGAAGACACTCTTCCTTCTGTCCACCTGAAGGGGTGGCCTCACGGCAAGGCAGCCCCTTGCTCCTTGGCACGCTCTCACCTCAAGTGGTTGTGAAGGCCAGTCCTTCGACTTAGTGTTCAACAGTCACTCATTTAGTCATTCGGCAAACATGTATTGCGTCCTTCCCATGTGCGCGGCACTGTGCCGGGTGCTGGAGATACAGTGGTGAGCGAGACCCTATCCTTGACCTCAGGGAGCTTACAGTCTCCCTGGTATACCACTTCCCAAAAGGAGTTTTTCAGAAACCTAATCCCTGGAGAAGCTGTGAGGGTAAAGGACTCTGTAGCTCACAAGTTTGGGAGCTTGCAGTCTTGACCTCCCAGAGATTCTCAACACACATTTGCTTATCAAAGTCCCCAAGGGGACCTGACCTGCAAGGGGGGAGGGCATTATTAACTTTGTTTCATCTATTTCCCAATATTTTGATCTCAAGCCTCCCCACTCCCAATACACACACAGCACCTATTCCACATTGAGAAACACTGATCTAATGGAAGTTTCCTTCTCCCTCTGATTTCTCAGGGGAACAAAGGAAATATATTCCTTTGTCTTAGAGATCCCCTTTCACTAAGAATCTACCCCTTTTCTGAACAAGTGCAGGACTATTAGCTGTACTTGTTTTTGGTGTGTGTTGTGTGATGCCTCATATTTATGGGTTTAGGCATGTGTGTGGATGTGGCCATACTCAGCGTCCCACATGATAACAGGCTCAATGATGAGGTCAACTTTCTTCTTTCCATCACTAAAGGAAGTGTGCACTATATGTCTTTATCACCTATAGAGCCTCATGACTGGCGGGTGCTCAGTATCAGATTCTGAGGGTTAGAAGAATTTTGAAGAATCATCTCTTCTACTATTCTTTTCTTTCACCAGCAAGAAAACCGGGTTTCAGAGAAGTGAAGACTTTTGCCCACAGACACTCTGTATGGGCAGAGTCAGACCCGACGTCTGGTCCCTGGGCCCCCGACTCAGTGGCACTCTGACATCACCCTGACACTCTCTGGTGCCTGACGCTTCACAGGGCCCCTTTGTGAGGGGAGCTACCCCCTCCTCTAGCCCCAGAAGGCAGTCATCCCCTTCACTCTCTGAGGTGGTTTCCTGGGTAGGGAGCTGCGCTGGCTTTCTTTTTTTGGATGCATTCTAAGAGGACCAGCATCCTAAGAAGGGCCCAGCCTGGTGGAGGAGGCCTCTCGGAGCCTCTGCACCGGGTGGGTCTTGGGAAATTCTGTCTGAGGTCGACTTTGCTACGTCTTGTGATGAATGAGGGAGGGAATGGGAATAGATGTCTTCACCACCAGCAATCATCTCCTCTATGCGTTGTAGAAGATTATTTTACAAATAGTTTTAAGTTCCTTGTAAATTTGTCATTTTGTTAACTTACGAATGAAAGCAGTCCTATGAAGAATCATTTTATTAACCCCCAAATTAGCTTTTAAAAAATCAGGAGTAGTTCAGTGGTTAAGCGCCTGCTTTGCATGTATGAGGTCTCGGGTTCAATCCCTGGTACCTCCTAAAAAATGTGACTTTTCCTGTGATAGCAAATAGTCAAGGCTTTAAAGGGTAGCTATCATTTGCCTGAGTGTGTGGTGGGTACTGGGTGTTACCAGTAAAAAGGAAAATGACTTCCACAGGGAGGGGCCTACAAAATTAGGGATTGGGAGATTATACTAACTTCCATGAGCAAACAGAGAGCAACAAACAGCACTGAGCAGTTACTTTCTGTGTGGGGGTATTCAGCTCAAGAGGACTCAGAGGAGGGGGTCTGGAGAAGGGAGGGGGCTCAAGCCAGGCTTTGGAGAGTGGGGAGGATTTGGACAGGATTTGGGTGGGAATGAGAGCTGGGTTCGGTAGCCACTACTCAGTCCTGCTTTAGTTTACTTTTCCTGAATAGAAAGGAAGGTTCTTCTGAGCCACCACGAACCTGGTTTCAACTAAGACTCTAATACATGGATAAGGAACCCAAAATCCTGATTGCAATCCTATTAAGATTTCTTTCATTCTTGTTTGATTATAGCACTCAAAGCAGCAGTAATGTTAAGTCGGGTTTAATTATTTTTTTGGTGAGCTTTAGATTTTTAGTGTGTGAAGGAAGGGGTGTCCCTTGAGAACTCTCTGATCAATCGCATGAGGATGCAGGCCACGCGGTATGCGCAGGCTGCCCGGCAGGGTCAGACGTTTGTAAGATGCAGACACCGTACCTGATCTGGTGACCAGTGGAGGTGATTGTGGAGACCCCCTGGCATCAGCCACGAGGGGCAGGGGCAGGTCTGGTCACTGTACTCGATGGAATGGCCCAGTTATTACTCAAGAGTGATCTGGGCTTCTCTGTTCCAAGCAGACACTACCCATAGCTAATGTCCTCTGGTCATTTTCCTTGGGATCTGGGAGGAAGAAAGCAATTGAAATGGCTCCAGCTTTAGAGTGCCTATGAGAAGGGGCAGGGAGCCAATAAAATAGGGCTACAACTTTAATGTCAATTAAATTCAAACCAGTGTATTTGACTTGGGTTCCCACTATGTTGTGTGCTCTTTGGGACTCTAGAATAACCTGAACCACAAGAGAAAGCTAGACAACTACATTTAATTAACAGTTAAAACATAAAGTACAGAAAAGGGGAAAAGGGATTTCCTGTTCCAGCCAAGACAGAATAGCCTCATTCCTCCTAGGTCCCCCTTCTTACCACTAAAAATCCTTGGACATAATTCTTGTTTTACAAAGGCATTATGTGCATCAAGCCTAACATAGCCATACGGAATTATAGAAACTATGCTATCTAATTGATGTGGATGAGAAACTAAAATTTCCATACTTAAAACAGCCAGATGATTTTTAAGTGGATAAATTACTGTCAGCACTATTTACTATTTTTATATATAAATATACAGTTGTTTCTTGGTTTTAAAACAAAGGTGTAGCTATAATTATTTTTAATTAACAAATTCATTCAATGGATGTACAAGTATTTATTGAACATTTCCTACATGCTAAACTCTGCTTGACTCTGGGCCTACAAAGCTAAAAACATACCATATCTGAACTCATGGGGAATACTCATGGAGTAATTACTCCATGAGCTCATGGAGATAGACATGCAAGGAATAATATCCTACAGCATGGCAGCCCTTCTAATGGGGACACTTAGGTGATACAGTTGATGCTCCACAGAAGGCAGTTGGGAAGGCTTCCTGGAAGAGGTGGAACCTTGAAGAATGGGGAGATTTTGGAAGAGGATAAGAGCTAATAAATGGCTGGTGAAACCTAGAACTTATTCCCAAGTCTCATTTCCATTATTACTTTTCAAACTGTTCAAACTCCCAACTTCTGTGCCCTGCCTCTTCCAAGGAAATGATAATGGCAGAACAAGAAAGGAGAGGAGAAAAGAGAGAGTATTTGGGAAATAAAGAGAGAAGTCTTACATCTGCAGGATCAGATGATGATTGGCAGAGAGGGCTATAAGCAAAGGCTGTGAGCTGGCATCAGAGAGCAGAGGCACTCTGCTGGGCTCTAAAAGTCCTGGGCTTGGCCAAGGTCAGGGCTGAGGAGGAGTAACTTCAGGAATTGCCTCTCCTAGGTTCCCATTTATCGGCTGACTGCTAGGGACAGGAGAGCCACTGGGTGCTAGGTTATTTTTGTTGTTGTTTTGGTTTGGATTTCTTTTTCTTTTTTGTGTTTGTGTCACAGGAAATAAAATTGCAGGCATTCTTTATATTCTAACTGTGTATTTGTATTTGTGAACCCCAATGTGAAACCACCCTGTCCAACTGGATCCCACAAAACCTGTCCTAAATAATTTCACCCATGATTTTTCCTCTTAAAAATTCTTCGTCTCTACATAATCTTACCCACCCCCACCCTTTGGCATTTCCTGCCAGGTCTGGGAAGCCAATTCCTGGAGGGCTTTGCTGGTGCTCAAGTTGCTTGAAGGAAACAGAGGGTGAACTCCTGGAGAATCTCCCTTGGACTACTTCCCTTATTGCCCTGGGGGAAACAGAATGGAAAAATCCTTAAAAAGCAACTGGAGACATTTTCCGACTGAGGTTTAATAATGTGTGTGAGTATGAGGGAGAACTCCTGAGAGGGGCTGTTGACAACGTAGGGGAAAATTTGCTGTTTCAGTGAACTCTGATGTTTATTTTGACGATTAACTCTGAAGAACAGCAAACATCAAAGCAAAAACCAAGTAAATAAAATTAGGCCTTTGCTAGGGTGTTTGTAAAGAGATGACTATGTCAGATTACACCTGAAAGAGCTGGGAAAGCAATTGAATGAAAGGTGGTTCTCTTACCCATTAGACCATATTGTCTGTCTGGAGCACTATGACTTCGAAGGAGATGGTGAGTTTTGGACCGAATTTGGTGAGGGCCTCCCAAGAGTGAATTGAGACATCAATGCCAAGTGTGGTGTGTAGGTCAGGCAGCCACCTGCAGATCAATATGCTTACCAATAAAAATTTCAAATAGAGATAACCATAGTAATTTTTAACAGATTTCAGTGAAATGAGGTCCAAGCTGGAGATGATAGGCTCGGTGTTGGCAGAATCAAGACTACTTCCTTGCTGTTGAAAGCCAGCCTTGCCTGATAGTGAGCTGGACAACAAAGCCGTTTCTTTTAATCAGTGAACTCAAATTTAGTGAGGGCCTACTGTGTGCATGCCACTGCAGGCCACAGAAGGTTTTTATGCTAGAGCTTTCTATTAAACTAGTTGGGGGATAAGTTCTGTTCTCTTGAAGAGGAGTGATTTGAGCCTGTGGAAGGGTGGCAGCGAGTAGGGGGAGGGGAGTGTGCCTGTGCATCGAGGGGCTAGGAGTGTTCCAGCCAGTCTGAGAAAGTTGATGATGGTGTTCGTGGACAAGGAAGGCTCCCTGGAGAAGAAAGACTTGACCGTTCTTTAAGCATAATAGTTCAGCCTGTGTGATGAAACAAAGGGGTGTAGAGTCTACTAATGTGCATGTACCCTGGGGTGAAGGGGTATGTGTGTTGGCTCTTAGTTCACAATGCAGGTGCCTCAAGGAACTTCTTTGTCAAAACCTGGTATTTAAGTAGGACAATGCCTCCTCTTATGTCAGTCTCCCTACTGATACCTCTGCGAGGTAAATAAGACCACTCCCTTTCACAGATGAAAGAACTGAGGTCCAGCGAGGGCTTACCACTTGTTTGGAGCAGAACCTGAATTGGAATCAAGGTTTCCCAACAGCCCTGTTGTTCACACCATGATATTCTGCCTTCAGCTCTTCCTTCTAGTCAATTCTCTGCTTCAGATATTCTCACCTCCCAAACCCTTCTCCCCACCCTTGTTTGCTGTCACAAACATGAGCAAGGTTGAGAGTGTTATGCTACTTAGATGCTCTAAGGTTGGGATTAAGGATAATAATAATAAAAGGGATGCCTATCAAGCTGGTGAGAGTAGTGGGGTCTGTCAGACTGCTTCTGGAACCATTTCTGTTTTCTGAAAGTTCAGGAGCGGAAGGGTAGGAGAAAGGGCATCTGGGCACAGGAATTATATCCAAAATGGAATGGAACAGGACAAAACTTCACATCTGTCCACTGAGCCATCATTTAGTGAGCACCTACTGTGTGCTGGGCTCCATTCTAGGACCCTAGTGTTGAAAAAGGTAGGTAGGTCTCCTGTCCTGGTAGAGCTTGCAGTCTCAAGAGAACATGTTTCTTGCACCACAGTGTGAAAAGTGTTGACCTTTATCTAGTGCCCAAAACTCATCACTTTGTTCTCCTTCAGAAACCATTTGCCTTCGTTTTCTAAAAATAATATTTAATTTCTTATCACAAAGAATGGTTGTTAATTGTAGAAAATTAGGAAAGTCAGAAAAGTAGACAAAAAAGAAAATAAAAATTACTCAAATGACTACTACTAACATTTCTGGTTTTTAAAAATGCATATCTGTTCTTACATATATAATTATAGAATTGGTATCCTACTCTATGGTAAACTTTTTCATCTAATTATATAGTGTGACTCCTTCCCTTTTCAGTAAATATTCTTCAACGAAATTATTTTTAAGGATGTACAGTATTTGAGGGCCTCTTGTAGAGAAATGCCACATTGGGGGTTGTAGGCACTGGTAAATGTGAGGCTTCTTATGGATTGAGATAAGCCGCGAGTGAACCAGAATGCATCGTCCAGTGTTGTCCATTGATGCCATTTGCCTTTCTGCAACAGATCTGTTTCCTCCTATTTATCTACCTCTCTTTCTATCACATAAACTTGAGTACAATTTGTTAATAATCTATTTAACATATTGTAGAACAAGATTTTAATTCCTTTGACATTATGTGCATATGTATAGATATTCATCTAGCTGACATTTTTTTCAACATAAAGGAATACATTTTCCCATTCTCCTCAACTCTTGCTTATTCCTCTAAAGCTGTGCTTTTCAAATAAGGTTCTGTGACGATGCCTGGGGAGCTACAGTGTGTGTGTGAGTATATATGGAAGGACCTCACACCCCTTCTTCTGCTCGCTTTCCACTGCTTCATATATTAGCGTTCCAAGTAAGGTATCATTTGAAGAAAGGATTTTGCTTTGGAAAACAAAAAGTTTGGACAGCTGCAAATTCTACTGTAGCATTTGGGGTGAGTCTTGATGGTGATTTTTTTTCACCTGTCCATATATATAATTGATTGATATATGTAAGCTCCATTTCCTGAAGGTTTCAATTACAATTGTCCTTCCATTATTTTTTAATCATTTGTTCATTTATTCATTAGTATACTGTCAAATTCAGTTTTCTATACACTATAATGTTTATTCCATTTTCTGTCCTTGTCCTTCCATTATTATAATGGATACATTCTTGAGATTGGATAGAGATTGAATTTTGGAAGCGGATTTAAGACTTGAATTTTTTGTGTTCTGCCAGAGCACTGCCTCTAATTCTGTTGGAGTGCCAATGGGAGTGCTGTCGAAAGCAATTCCTAAAAGCACCTTTTTAAACCACTTTGGCTCACTGAGAGGAAGGTTCCCCCAGCCACTGACAAGTGTTGATGTTTATGTTAGAGAGAACATAACTGGAATACGATGCTGTTCCCGGGGCAACCAAGTTCATCAGGAGCCCCTGCTGTGCTGTGCCAGAACCTTCTTAGATACCATTGGAAGAGGGACTCTTTGCTAATGTTTGAGGAGAGATGACAAAATAGTTAAAATGGTAACCTATAATAAAGGCAATATGTAAGAAAGAGGAAGGAGGGAGGTATATTTATTGAGTACCTATTAGCTGGCAAGCCTTGTGCAAGGTGCCAATTTCATGAATCTTTATGAAATGAACTCATTTTCATAAATCTTATGCAAGTCCCATTGGGCACAGGTATTTTGTTTTTTTTAAACAGATGAGGAAACAGGCTCAGGGAGGTGCAACCTGCTCAGGGTCACACAGTTAAGTGATAGAAATGGTATGCACTTCTGTAATATCACTCCTTGCCTCCCATGGGAAAGGGACCATTGTGGACCGGGGTGGAGGAGGAATGTGCCCTGGGGGGAAGTTTCTAGGTGGAGAGTAAAGAGCAGGGCATGGCAAGTGTCAGGGAGGGAGGAGATTTGCAGGAATGGGTGTGAGTCTAGTTAATGAGCCTAGAACAGCAGGTCTACACTGGGAAGTGGTAAGAAAGACAGCTCTATAAGGAGAGCTGACCTAGTGGTGGAGTTCTTACAGTGCCAGGCAAGGAGTCTGGACTTATTCTGGAAGTAAAGAAGGATTCCTTGAAGATATGGGAAGTGGTGCCTTAGCAAGAACAGCCTGGCAACCCTGTGTAGCGTGGATTAAAAGGGGACATGAAAAGCAGAGATGCTGGTGCGGAGGCTCTTTGAATCGCATAGGAGCCTGGAAGCAGTGAGAAAGAGCTTCTGAAGGAGGAATTGGCACGGGCCATTTGACTTCCCTTCAGCGTCTGGAAAGGCTGGCCTGCTTGTGAGGAAAGCATAGGTCTCCATTAAATACACTAGAAAATGTCAGTTGTGTAGCCCTGGACTGATTAGAAGCAAGAACTTGACTGCTGCCAATCACCTTCAGTTACCTACACACTTTAAAAGTGTCATTGCCCACAGTTCAATGGCTACATATTAATCCAATTTTGAGAAAAAGTTGTGTCTTGAAATCTAAAACCAGCGGCCCAAGTTATCTAACTCGCCAGACTAAGCCAGTTTCCTCATTGGCTGACGTCAGACTTCCCGTCTTCCCTCAATGACATCTATTGGATTTCAAGATTTACCTTTTTTTAGTGAGTCTATTTTTAGGTTCAGGTTGAATTTTGATAGTGGACTGATGCTTTTCACAGAAAAAGTCACATGGGCATTTTGTAGAAGCTTCTTCCCAGTCTATTGTGTTTACTCAGCTTAAAACAGCAGGCTTTCCTCACTTGAGATGAACCTTTTATACCCGTGGGCTCAGATACTTCAGATAACCCTGCCACCCTGAGTGCTTTGACTTTGCAGGTCTTGCCTTCAAAGGTGCGTCCCGTTTGGCTATTTGTGTTTATGTGTGCTCCACTCATTTGTAGGGCACACAGGATACAGTAAGGAGAGCACTGTGAGTCAAAAAACATAGGCTCTAACTCTTGCTTCTTCCACTGATGCTTACTCTGAGACATTTTTCCTGGCATTGGTTTCCTTACTCGTAGTAAAAGATGGGGGAGGACATAGAGAGGGTCATACAAACTACATGGTCTATAAAGTCCCCCGGAATTTGATTTTAATGAGCTATGAAAATGTGACTCAATGGGAACTGTACATGGGACCACGGCAGACTTATCTATTGCTAATGCGTGAGTGAGAGCAGTGATAAAGTCAGTGGGCAGTTCTTCTGTTTAGTGTTCCTTTTTCAGAGCTCAATTCATGAAATGTTCCTACCTTGACCAAAGCCATAAAATTCACAAGGCTTTCATTCCATATCGGTATTCCAAATTCAAACATACTTTCAGTGAGCAATGATCCTCTATGAGAAGATCTACCAGGAGTATTACAGTCGTCTCCTTAGAGCCCAGTAGTTTCTAGCACATGGCAGGTACAATATATTTTAGTTTCTGTCTTATCCCATTAACAGTTTCAATATTCTTTATGTAGATTGACCCCCAGCTGGACTGAGAGGTTTGCCATATTTCCATTTGCCTATAAGGATGACCTATTCTGATCAGTTGGCCAACTGTTCATGAAACAGAATCGTTTGTAGATTTGACCCCTGGGCATACTGACTTCATAAAGAGAAAATATGTATTACCTGTGCCCTAACCTGACCCCAGATTGTCTATGGGACTACCCCTTACCCTGTAGAGTCACTTTCCAAGTGCATCAAGGAGGGCATCAAGCAGGAGATGCATGGTGAGCCATCCTGCTCTTAGAAGCCTATGCCCAATTAGACACCTTGCTGTGTCGTTTTTGTTTCTTAAGTGTAAAACCTATTCATAAACTTAGAACTGTGACTGGCTAATGTGAGGGACACATCTAATGGCATACCCTTGCTTCTGGGTTCCTAGGAGCCAGGTCATGCTTCCTTCTGACTGTCTGACCCAAAGCTCGAACCAGATCTAGCACAGGAGGGTCACAGTAACAGTGGCCTCTGCCTGGCTCCTCGAAATGCTTTTGTTCATCCACAAGATTACTGAGGATTCCTGCTGGACCCTTTGTCTCCTTCCCATTGCCAAGGAGGTCGTGTGTTGGGGTTGACTCTCCAAAGTAGGAGGAGGAGGTTACTGGTTCCAGTGAAGAATGTCTTGGGTAAAACTGACCCCTGATGGCTTGTCTTTGGAGGCCGCTGTTGTGGTCTGAGAAAGGAGAGAGCGAGGAGTCATCCAGTTATCACCTTCTATTTCAGGGTCATCCTCGGCCCACCGGTGACAGAAATAGAAACTTAGACAGTGCTTATTTTACGTCAGGTGCAGTTTCAAGCATTTTGCGTGTATTAATTCACTTAATCTTCACATCTGCCCTGGGAGGTAGGTCTGTTATCCCAAAGAGAGGTTGCTCAGCCAGAAGTGGCGAGCCTAGATTGAGACCTGTCAGTCTGCTTCCCGAAACTGTATTTTGTCTGAGTGCCCAGGGGAGATTAGGCTCCTGAAGATTGATGACACGTCCCAAACCCCCAGGAGATCATGGTGTAAATAAAATGGCCATCCGTGAACTTACAGTGAGATGTCCAGGCTCCTTATGTCTGTTGGCCATGGCACCCTGGAATAACTCTTTGGGGGTCTCATTTTAGTCAATCTGAGTTGTATCAGGAAAGCAAAAGAAGGACAAACAGACCCTCTACCTCCTGTTATGAGAACTTTTTTGCAGAGGCTATAAAGTTGAAATAGCCACGTTTGACCCCATTGGAGTACTCTGCTTTTGCCATGACACTCCTGGGAAAATGGCAGGAGGGACTACAGACTAAAAGAATTCTCAGCCTGCCCCCGTGGGTGGCAGGAGGTACAAATTAACTCCTTTGTCGGGGCAATATGATGCTCTCTTGGGATTCATCAGCAGCATGTAATCCGTTTTATCAGGCACACTTGTGTGCAGGTTGCTAGGAAACTGAGCTTGTTCCCCAGCCCTGGCTCTTAGAGCTGAGCTTGCTGGCTCTACGGCGGGGTTCGCGTCCTGACAGACTGATGGTTACGTGGGTGGTGATGGGGTTTGTGGTCTTCCCGGGTCCTCCAAAGGAGCATGGGAAGTCCAGTCCAGCAAGAGTCCCAGGATGGGGCTGGTTGGGGAACATGATGTCTTTGTTTTCCGTGTTTCTTCCTCCATTTATCCAACCCACGCCCTCCCCCTTTTGCTTCAGGCAATACCTTAAAGACAATCTCCCTTATCAAATCCCAATTTATGAGGACTTTATAGATTCAGTGTTAACACTAAAAGCACTCAAACACAACCAAATGAAAAACATTGCCAGTCATGTCAAAACACATCCACATTGTAATCCCCTGGGATTTTTTTTTCCTTTGAGGAGTTTATTCAAGATACGGGAAGTATTTCTTGATATAAGTAAATTAGAGGTAAACTTCACAAAGAAGAAAACTTGAAAGTAAAGTCTGGCCTTTAAAAACAAGTAAATTTAGGTGTGATTGTTCACCTTACAAAAGCCAATTCCTTTTAGAATTCACTAGAAAACTCCCTGGTATTGCAAGGTCCATTTGGCTTCCCAGACAGAGAAGGTGTTAGGCAGAGTAACCGAAACCCAAAGCCTTAGCAACAGCAGCCATGCAGGGGCAGGGGTAGGGGCAGTGCCAGGGAAGGTCGGCCGTCTGGACCCTGCGCCACCACTTTCCGTGTTCTGGTTTACAATGCATTAAACAGGCAGTCTTATTTTAGTACCTGGGATGCCTTCAGCTCAGTACCAGGTGTTCCTGGAATAGAGACAGTCACAATCCTTGGCCAGAGAACTTCTAGTCTATCTGGGGAGGTATGACTAACACAGGTGAACCAGAGAGAAATAGGGTTCTGTGCAAAGACGAATGGTGCAGAAATTAAGTATCGTAGAAGATCAGAGAAAGAAGAGAAAGGAGTGGGCTGGAGTAGTATGTGGACTCCTACAACTCAGAGGAAACTGAAGTGTAAACTTTTGTCATTCTCAAGGACACTTCTCTCGCATGGGCAGGACTCTGTCCTGGCAGTGAGAACCTGGGGTCCCTGAACCCCTCAGGAGCACAGTGGGTCATGTCACTGCATGGAAAGGAGCAAGCCCTGCAGGAGACAGACCCGGTCCAGGGGTTAGGTCTGCGCCTTCAAACCACCTTAATCTGGAAAAACCAGCCCATCGTCGTGGGAGCCGCGGAGGCCTGTGCCATCCTAGACTCCAGGGAAACACGGGAAGTCAGGATCTGGTGGGTGCCATAGGCAGGAACAAACCAGGGCCTTCCAAAAACTTAAAAGGATAGATAGTTGCTTCCAGCTCAAAAAGTGTGTGGTTCCTGTGCATCTATATCCTGGGAAGGGTGAATTCTCTTTGGCTTTTTAAGCTAAATTGTTAATTCCTGAAACTTAAAGACACTAAGTTAAATAAAATGCAGACCTTCAGGTGCTCCTTCCTCCCAAGTAGAAACGGCACTAACAGTTTGCAGGACTATGGGAGCAAAGGGCCCATTTGATCCAAACAAATAGGCATTTATGTGTGAAGGGGAGTGGGGGGAATGGTGGATAAAAAGTTAGAAGGCTATATGAAAAGCTATACAAATTGTCTATTCAAAGATTAAGACAAAGATGTGAAACTTAAAATTCCAGTTCCATAAAAAAGGGACATTTCAGTAAGGAAGGACAAGAATAGGGTGCAGTGTGAGCAACTGGACAAAACTGGAACCAGACAAAGAAGACTGTGCAAAAATATAAAGAATACGGTGCTCGAAAAAGTCACCTTTTGGTGCACATTATCGTATGGAAGGTTTGAATGTATATCTTTAATCTTTAAGTCTACCAAAAACATCATTTTGATGTAAGGAAATAATATTTGCATTGAAAAGGTGAGGAACTGTCACAGCTCCCCTAAATATGGCAGACAATTTACAATTAAAACAATTCATCCAAAGGAACAGAATGAATTGGTTTCATTGTGGTGTCACAGTATTTTAGGGAGAACGTTTGAGAATAATCTTTAAGGGTACTTTTAAACAAAAAAAGTGAAGCCTCTGAAAAAGAGAGAGCTGAGCCATAAGAACTTGTACTTAAAAAGAAGTATACAAGAATGAACAGTTGAACAAAAGAAGCAAATCCCAGAAAGATACATGCATACGTTAATTTATAAAAAGTCCCAAAAAGTGAAAAACTAAACAATATATATTTTTAGGGATAAATACACAGGTGGTGACACTATAAAGAAAAGCAAGGCAGCCATTACCGGGCAAGGCCAAGGGCCGTGACCGCTGCAGGGCAGGGCAGGGGGCAGAGGGATGCTATCAGAAGGGCTTCAAGGGGCTTCCAAAGACAAGCAGCCACGTTCTGTTGTCAATATGGGTTATGGCTAGAAAGGGAGTTTGTTTTATTTGATTATTTTTTAAATAGACTTTTTTTTTTACATATTCTTCTGTAGGTATATTTTACAAATAAAGGGGGGTGGTGGAGAACAAGCTTTCAACATGAGATTACCCGAACTATGCTAGACATTAGCATTTTGAATGATGACATGCCCTCAAAAACATTCTAACTTTAGTAAAAACTGAGCTTGAGGACATTATTTTGTCACTGAAGTCTTGATTTTCCTGTTGTCTTTGGCAAGGAGCTCTGTCTCAGGGACAGGAAACGTGGCGACGGGTCACCTGGTCTGTTAAGCTGGCGGGTAGTTAGCCCTTGTGGTCCTCTGCCCTCCCCAGGGCCGGGGCCAACATGGGCTGAGTGCAGGGGGTGGGCCACAGGAACGCCAGCCCCCTTTTGGCGACCCCAGGGCCTCCCTCTCACAGGTGGAGAACTCAGGCGGGCCCAGCCTCACTCATGCAGCGCTGACTGGGGAAGAAATCATTCTTAGTTTCCCGCAAGTTTGGTGTTTCTCAACCTTTTTTTTAAAATCACGTTTCATAGCCAAGAAGATGTAGTCAGACATTTCTTTTGGCCATTTATATTATGGAAACCATAGGCAGCGTTCCACTTTCCATCCATAAAATTAACTTATAAATTGAATACGTTTTTTGAGCTGTATATGTACATGATCTTTCCAGATTCTGACATATCCCCTAAGGGGGCGGGGGCTGCCGCTTCCTGGACCACCCTCCCCCATCTCCCAGTAGAAAATAACTGCTTTCCTTGGTGCCATCACTGGCAGCTAACCTTTATAGAAGGTTTTCAGTAAGCCAAAAGTAACAGCAGCTAACATTTTACAGCACTTACTACGGACCAGTCACTTTTGAAAGCTCTTTACATAACTGGAGTAATCCCCTAGGGCCCAGTGAGGTATGTGGCCTGAGACATAGACAGGTTAAATGACTGCCCCAGCATCGCACAGATGCAAACCGAGGCAGCCTTGGCTGCGTGGCCCTAATGTTCCCCATCCCACTGTGCTGCCCCGGATGTTAACAACTTTATACGCGTGAATTGACCTCTGCCACACCTCTGAGAAAAGTTGTTATCCCCATTTTACCGGGAGCGACAGTGAGGTTGGGAATTTCGCTTCACCCAGGCTTGGACAGCAGAGGGAGCCAGAAAAGTGGCTTGGAGATGGGGCCAGCGAAGCCCCATTCATTGCCCTGCCACCCTCACATCCATGAAACGAGAAGGCTCCCTGCAGCCCTCAGGCACAGGTCCCGTAGCGAGAGCCAGCCTGTTCATGCACTGCTAGCTGCCACGGCGGCCTGGCGTGTCTTATGAGGGGTTTTTGTGGGAAAGCTTTTCATACAATGCTGGCTGACTCTTGATCCTTAAAGTAAACAACTACATCATCCTGTACAGAGAGAGTCAGGAAAAAGGAAACTGTAAGAAAATATCAAACTCCTCCAGCTCTTTTTTTTTTTTGTAATGTAAGTGGAGGAGATGATGTTTAGGGGGCTTTGCTGGGATCCTGGTAGTAGAAGGCTGCATGAATAATGACCCCCTTCCCAAACTGTGTGTATGAGTAAGTGTTTCCCACACGTTACTTTCTCCTGAACACCCTCACCGTGATGTAAGGAGGAAAATCCACCCACAAAACAGCCAGAAGAGTTTGTAAACACATTAGAAAGTTAAGCTACTTCCCATTAGGGAGTGAGGAGTCCTCCCTTGCAAAACCGTTGGGTGGCTTGAGCCAGTGAGCGACCTGAGAGCACCCCTGTGGCCTTCACAGCCTGAGGGTGCAACATGCTCGCTTCTGTCTCCAGTGTCTAAGAACGCGGGCAGATCGTAAGCATCCCCCTTGCTCGTGGAAGAGACCGCACTGGAGACCCTTCCAGATAAGGACGTGCTCAGAAAGACTGACAACAGATTTGTCGAAAAGCAGGCTTATTTTCCCACCAGTGTAAGGGACGTAAATCTCCTTGTCTAATGTCCGTGTCCTTTAAACCCACAATGGGGCCCTGTGGACTTGATTCCTTGTCATCTGGCCTTGAGTAAGCTTTTCCTGTCGTCCAAGAATATCTCAGGGCAGTGGTATTTGGTAGCGGGGGTTAGGGAGTAGGGGAGACTAGAAGGGCAGAAAACAGTATCAGAATCCCCTGTGGGCTTTTTCCAGCTGAGCACCCGACCCTGGAGATTCTGAAGTTCCCCCATTACCGTTAATCCTGAAGAGCTATTGCATCTTTCCGGAGTGATTGGGGTATGTGTAAGAGCAGGAGCTGCTACCTTTAGGGTTTCTGAAATTAGTGTCTGCTAAGGGTTCCTGCTATAGTAACATTTCTTATATTAAATTGTAACTATGTCCCAACAAAAAGGAAGTATCTACTTGAACAACCCCTCACCTTTCTTCGCCAGATTTCAACCTCTCTCTTCAATCTCTCTGCCTGCTTTCTGAGAACTGCCATGTGAATTCCTGACTTCCTGCCGGTCCCTTTTGCCTAAGATTACCCAGCCCCACTTCTCTGATTGTCCAGACCTTCCCCTGCTCCTCTCCCAGCCCACTTCTTCCATGAACCCTTCCATTCATCTGCTTAATTGCTCTTTTGTCTCGGGACCCTACATGTAGCTGGCATGACCAGCTGTTTAGATTTGTATGCAGATGCGTCTTAGCTCCCCAACCCAATTGTATAAGCATCCAAAGTCAGCCACAAGCTTTTCTACTCCTCAGTGCCCTGTGTATATGTGTGTTTAGAAAAAAAAAACTGTCACCCAGAGTCAGGGCTCAGTGAATGTGTTGGCAGTAATGATGGGGTGGAGGCTACTGTGATCACACCCAGCAAGATTCATTTCTGAAATTAAACTCAGCCCATTTACCTGGGGCTGTCTCTCCACTAATCCATCATCATACCTCCTCTCTCAGGAAATGGTTGTAGAATACTGAATATACCACATTGCTCCGCACAGCCAATGCCAATAGATTGCAATTAGCACGGAGGAAAAATTGTAACTTTTTTTTAAACCTCCCTCTTTTATACAGACTCCTCTCATATCCCTTTGGGAACAGAGCATCTCATTCTGAAGAGGCATTTCGTTTCAGAGACCTATTACTTTGTCTTTTTTTTTTTTAAACTTCCAGTGATATTAAAAATGCCCACGAACCTTGGCTTCCTCCTCCATAAAGTGAAATAAGGGTGGTGCCATGAGAACCCAGCGTTACGATGGCCTTAGCGCAGAGCCTGGCTGGCGCCGTGCATGCAGATTGCGCTGCAGAATCCTTTGCCCACCATCTCGCTTCATTCGCACAGTACATGAGCTAGACGGGGTGGTGGTTTGCTTTTCTTCATCAGATGGGGAAACAGGCACAACTCAGCGAGGGGACTTGCTCACGGCCCTATGGTTTGAGCAAGCAGGGGACTTCCCCCCTGCCCACTCCTGTGCCTCCCCACTTCCTGGCGCTGTCCATTTCAAAGGAAAGGCCCCTTCACCTATGGAATTAGCCCAGCCCCCAGCTTCTGCCTGAGAAAGCCACCATCCCTCTCTTAACATGGGCATGAGTTTGCTGGCAGGACTTCCCCTAATTATGGTCAGACCGCCTCCTCACCCCCAGCCTTCCGGAGTCTTCCCCACTGGCCACCTCCAGTCATAGGATTTGCTAAAGGTTACCATGGTTTGGTTTTTTTTTTTTTTTTTTTTTTTTAGTATCCTAGTTATCCCAGAAAGTTCCAGGGTGACATGAGAGTTTTTATTGGCTAGGCTGAGACATACCCAGGCAGCCATGCTGTGTTGATGCGGGGAGTCAGATTGGCTAGCACAAGCAGTGATTTATGAAAAGTCCTGTAACCCTAGAAGCTCCTTCCTGGCAGGCTGAGAGAAAGGGATGAAGCATTTTAATCCTCTGCATAAGTCCCTCATTAAAAGTGGCTCTAATTAGCCATGGGTAAAGTTTGTCTTCCAAGGTGTGTGCTTTTGGATATCAAAATTTCATGTTTCCCAGCTGAGGCTTTCAGTGTTTTCGGCTGTGAGAAAAGAGCTCTTTGCCAAGAATTCATCATGTACTGGAAACAGGAAAGTATGGAGAATGAAGGAGCTCTCATCAGTGCTGCTTCTAAAGGTCACTGTTGCATTTATAGCACTGGAGCCATCCAGTTGAGGAGAAAGGGCTGCTCTCCTTTGTAATCAGTGTGTAAAGGTGGAGGGATGTGGATCAGGTGGCCTCCACTTATGATGTCATTGTGGGAAATCAACATAGAGTATTTACAAAGATCAGTCATTTCTGGGAGGATTAGAGGGGAGAAAAGGTGAGCCAAACATTAGTTATGGGTTTAGTCATATCGTTTTCATTGACAGCAGTGATACATCATGAGACCATCACTTGGGAATCAAGACAGGCATCAGGTCGCAATGGTTCCCTCAACTTCTTTACTAGGCATGGTGGGGAGTCCCTCTAAAGGGGAGGGGGGAGTTCCTTGGTCTCTACAGCAAAGTACCACGCCCTGTCCCCTAACTGCCCTGAAACACGGATCTTGCTATGTTGGTTAGTACATTGTCCCTTATGCAGGGATCTCAAACACTGGTGTGCGCTGGACCACCTGAAGATCATCTAAATGGCACATTTCAGGCCCCACCTCTAGAGATTCTGATTCAGGAGGTCTTAGGAATTTGCAGGTTTTAATACAAGGTGGTCTTTGACCACACTTGGAGAAACCCTAATAGTGGCATGGCCACCTACTATCGGAGAGAGTTGGCTTTAAAATCAATCAGTTCCCTTCTTTGCAAAGAGCTGCCTGATCTGCCCCCTCTCAGTAATTGTCCTAGGCATTGTCCTTGGCCCACTGGGATTTGGAAAAGATCCATATGCCATGAGCCTTACCCTCAAGAAGCTTGTGTATAAAATGTGGTGAGCATAGGGTTTGACATAATCAGATGCTGGACTTTGGAAGAGTTCCAAGAGGACTGGGGAGTTGGGGATGAGTGGGCATTTGAGGTCAAGCTCCAGCTGAGCCTGGAGGATTATAGGATTTGCAATGATGACTCAGGGGAAAGAGGGAATTTCTGAGAAGAACATCCTGAGGGGGAATGAGTGTGAAGGTGGCCTCAAGCTTCATACTTTCCCATCCTGAAAGCACATGTTTCAGTGTAAAGTCACCAGCTCAAGGGCATTGGTCAAGGGTCTCTGAAATCTGGAATGGACAGCAAGCCTGGGCAGATGGCCCAGCCACCATCACCAGGTGAGGGCCCATAGACCAGACTATGCTTGAGGTGGCAAACCATACACTGGGCTTTTAGAAAATTGCTCTGATATAAAGGGTGTCTTGGAGCATCCCAAGATGCAGGGCTATGATCTAAGAGTTCAGAACTTCGGTTCTTACACCAAAACATTGCTTGTGAAGGCAGTTACAGATTTTTGAAGCACTTCTATGTGACCCTCAGGTGGGGGATATCACCCCCACCCTTTAATGGAAACGTTAAAACAGGTGGGGTGTTTCTTGAAATTCTAACAGTGATGCAGGGTGATCTGAAGCAGATTGGGGTCCCCTGTGCAGGCTCCTGACCCCCAGCTGAGGTTCACCCTGCTGCCCCCACTAGAAACCGCCTGCCAATGAGCAGCATCAAGTGTGTTGTGTGCCCCGGCCTCCTGGAATCCTTTTTAGGGCTGCCTTGAAAAAATCCTCCCTTGCCTCCCTTCCAGATCTTTCTAAAATATTCCCTTCTTTGCAAAGAGCTGCCTGATCTGCCCCCTCTCCCTTCCATATATGTCTTCTACCTTCTATCTTCATGACCCTCTGACTCTGTTGTGCACTATGTCCTTCTCTGCACAATAGTTATGTGTGTTGGTATTTCCCAGCAAACTAGATATACCTTGAGGTGAGGGATTAGAGAGAACTTTTTTTTTTTTTAACTTGGCTTTTAGTACAGTGGTAGATGAAATACCATTCTTGTAGAGGCTCATTGAGTACTTATGTAATTGAGTTAAATCAGCCTAATAGCAAGAATAACAAATACTAATTTTATTGATTGTTTCAGTTATCTATGGATAGTAACAAACCATCCCAAAACTTAGTGGCTTAAAACAACAATGATGAATTCTTTCTCCTCATTCTGTGGGTCAGGAATTGGAGAAACTTGCCTGGGCGGTTTTTCTGCTCCATGTGGCTTGGGCTGGCATCCCTTCCTTCCTGCATCCACCTGGTAACTAGGCTGGGCTGGAAGGTCCCAGAAGGCTTTGCTCACGTGTCTGGTGCCCTCGTGCCCTCCATCCCTTGGTGGTCCAGCGCCAGCTTCTTTACAGCATGACAGCTGTACCCCAGAGGGCATAAAAGCAGAGGCTTCCAGGCCTCTGAAAAGCTGGGTCCAGAACTGGCACTGTGTCCCGTATGCCATATTCAGTTGTACAAGGCAAGCCATGAGGAAGCCTGGATTCAAAGGGAAGGAAAATGGACTCCATCTTGAGATGGGAGGAGCAAGATGCACTTACAGGGAGGGGAGGAATGGGTGGGGGCCACCTTCAGAGCTATGACCACAGTAGTAAAAGCAAATAATCTTGAGCTTCACCACTGTCAGGCTCTATGCATTTCATTATTTAATCTTCAAAATCCCCATGAGAAAGGGACTGTTATTATTTCCATTTTATATATATGGTAGCTAAGGCTTGGAAATATCAAGTAAATTACCCAAAGTTACAGGGTCTTAAAGGAGAGGAGTGAAGTTTGAGTCAAGGCAGTATAGTTTCAGAGCCCCTTCTTGGTAAAGAGGTTAGTTCTATGGAACTTGTAGATAAACTTCGGGCTTCTTGCCATGTCTGGGAAACGAGGCTCAAACTCACAACATAAGTAAAGACATACATGTCATGAAGTGATACGTGTTAGACGGTATGGGCCTGGCAGTTTATGATGGAGGAGTTTGGAAATAAAGAAGAAATGCAGGTGTCTTGAAGGGGCTTGGGAGGTGGGGGCTCCTGCTGGTCCTTAGGATCGAATGGAATTTGGATGGGTTTAGGAAATTGCATGAGTTAAGCTGGGAGATTGTAGGAGGCTAGCGCTCCCAGAGGAATTGGGCAGGTAGGAGGCTCAGGTCCTCACTCCAGGGGGCCAGGAGCTCCCACTACACAAGGCAGCCCATAGGGGACCTCTTGAGATCCCTTGGCTTTTTGGCTAGTAAGGACCCCTGTAGGCTGTGAGATCCTTGGCAGCAGGGGCAGCAGCTGGTTCATTTCTGATTCCCCATAGAGGAGCTCAGTGCCAGCCAAAGAATTGCACTCAGTAAATGAGTATTGAAGGAGTGAACTTAGAGGTCATCCATCTACCTTCCACTTTCAAAGATAGAGAAACCCCAGCTCAGAGACCAAGCGATTTGCCCTCAGGTTGCAAAACCAAGACCCGAAGGTAAATCCTTCCAGGTGTTTGGCAGCATAGTACAGAGGTTAAGAATTTGGGCTCTGGAGTCAGACTGCATTGTTCCTTATAAGCTAAATAACCTTGGGCCAGTTTCTTAACCTCTCCATGCCGCATTTCCTCATTTGGAAAGGGAGAGAAAATTATTTCCCACTCCATAGAGTTGTTGTGAGGCTGAAATGCAGTAATTTCTGTAAAGCACTTAGTACAGTGCTTGTAAGGCCCGCAGTAAGTAGATGATGGCACTTACTGGGCTTTCCCCCCTACTCTCTTAAGGAGAAGGCAGTAAACGTGTGCTTGATATTTTGTATTATGTTCTTCCCTGGCCTGTGTCTTAGTTTCCTAAATGCTAAAACAAATACCATACAATGGGTTGGCTTAAGAACAGGAATTTATTGGCTCATGGTTTCAGAGGCTAAAAAGCTTGCTTCTTCCTAGGGTCGGTGTCGGCTGCCTGGCCGGCAATCTTTGGGGTTCCTTAGCTTTCCCATCACATTGCAATGCACATGGCGCCATTGTCTCTTCTCTTGGCCACTTTCCATTGGCTTCCAGCTTCTTGCTTCTCCCGTGGCTTCCCTTTCTGTGCCAATCTCCTTTGCTTGTAAGGACTTCAGCCATATTGGACTAAGGCCCGTCCTCATCCAGTCTGACCACACCTTAACTAGAAACATCTTCACAGTCCTAGTTACAAATGAGTTCACACCCACAGGACCAGGGGTTGGTACCTGGACATGCCTTTTGTGGGGGACTTGATTCAATTCCCCAACAGTCAGAGTATCCTCCATTCCAACTCTTAACTTTGAAAACATTGCCTATAGATTTTTGGTCACTAATCCATCAAGACTCAAGAAATACCAGAATCGCTGCCTCCTTTCCACAGACCCCCACCATACACACACACACTCACACACACACATACACACACACACTTCTAGAGGGATCCACCATAGCTCAGTCTCTGTAGCCTTCAGCTCCAATGGCCTTGGGAGCGCTCAGAGATACAGCCTGGTGCCATGGATGGAACACAGACCTGGGCTCGGTCTAGGCTCTGCTTTCTAACCACAGGGGTCCTTGGGCAAACTGGCCACTCTGACCTACCTTGGAGGGTTGTTGGGAAGATCAGAGAGGTTATATCTCACCTAGTGCTGGGCACACAGCAGGGACTAGTAAATGGAAGCTTTACTTATTATTGACAGTGTGTTTCTGAGATTCGCAGCTTTGGGGACTGCTTGCTTGTTGGCGTGCTATGTGGGAGCAACCACACCATAGCTCTACTGTTCGTCGTCTTCATGAGTCTTGGTTCTAGGAAGAGGGCAACAGCAGGGATTTCACCCAAGGAGTCGATTGTTAGAAGCAGCCTGTGACCACTGGGTTTCTACTCCTTAAGCTGAGGGCCTGACCCAGCCTCCTGGTTACAGACAGGGCTCCTTTAATGTGGCTCTGCAAGTTGGAATGGCCCCGATCTTCGGGCTTCCTCGCAGGGAATTTTCACAGTCCCTGTCAGCCAGTCCAGGGCCCCTACCCAACAGCAGGCCCTTCCTTGTCAAAGCTTATGAGGCCACGCTCTGGGGTATATTTGGTCCTCCAGCAGAGGCGTCACAGTTGAAGCTGGGTAAAAGCACAGGGCCTTCCCTGTGGCCCTGCTGATATGAGCCCCTCTACCCCAGAGAGAAGCCCAGGGGGCCAGGGCTTGCAAATGGGCCCTGCAGTAGGTCTGGGATCTGCCTGTGCCTTCAGGCAGATGCCGATGAACTTTAAAAAGATCCCCTTGACTTCTCAGGCCTCCAGGCAAGAATCCATCCTTAAACCACATGTCAAATGGGTGTGGGATAAAAGGACAGTTTTCTTGTGAGCCAGGGCCCAACTTGGCTGTCAGGTTGTGGCTTTGGAGTTAGTGTGACCAGGTGAAGCTTTGCTCTTCCCAGCCCCTGCCTACTCTGCCCCCAATCTGTGTCTTCCCTTTTCAGCCCAGGCTTGGGGACAGAGCATGTGATGTGAAAATGCAGGTCTGAGTCTGGGAAAGAATAGTTCTGTCATTCATAGCAAACATCTGGGGAGCATTTACCACACACATGCACACACACATGTATGTATGTGTGTATATGTGCAAGTATAGCCTGGCACTGAGTTAGGCAAAAAGGCTAGAATAGTATAAAGATATTCATTCAATAAATGTTAGTCATGTGTCTACTACATGCAAGAGACTTTCCTCATTGCTGGGGATCCAGCACTGAGCAAAACAGGTAGGAACCCCTGCCCTCATAGAATGTACATTCAAGTAAGAGGAAAAAGACAATAAAGAGCTTAAAAAAAATTCATAATGTCAGGTGGTAAGACCAACAAAGCAAGGGAAGGGGAGAGGGGAGTGCCTGGAAAGGCTGTGTGTTTTGTTTCCATCTTAGGTTAGTCATGGAAACCTCTCTGATCAATTACAGTCACCTTTGAGCAGGACCTTGAAGGAAGAGAGGGAGCAAGAGGTTCAGATACCCATGGGAAGAGGACCGGAGGCAGGGGGCATAGCAGAGCATTGGTCCTGCAGTAGGAGCATGCCTGGTGTGTCCGGGGAGCAGTGAGGAAGCCCTTGTGGCTGAAGGGAAGGATCATCCTCAAAAGGAAAGAAAACAATCGCATAAAACTCAAGTCCCAGACAAGGCAGTATGCCATGCCGGGGCACAGTCAGGTCCAAAACACTCAGAGGAGGGAGCATTCTCTCTGGGCTGGGGTGGTCAAGGAGGGTCTCCTGCAAGAGGTAGAACTTAATTTGACCGAGTAAAGGTCATTTCAGCCAGGTGGAGGCTTGAGCCTGCCCCTGGCAGGGGAAACATGAGTGAAGCCCAGAGGAGAGTTGGTGTGGGGCCTAGTGGCAGGAAAAGCTCAACACAGAGGCCAGGCCTGCATTTTGAGGGCCTCAAATGGCAGCAGAGAAAAGTGTGAAAAGCCGGTGGAAGCCTGGCTATCCTGCGTTCTGTTCCACCGAGCAGGCAGCTTGGCCAGGCTGCTCAGGCGCTCGGAAGCTTCCCCAACCCTGCCATTCCCATGCCTTCCCCACCGGCCTCCCCGCAGCTGCCGTCCATGACATTCAGTTCAGCCCCTCCACTTGCTGACTCAGACTTTCCTGTACCCCTTCCAGTGATGAGTATCTCTCTGCCAGGGGCATAAACCAGGTCCCTTCCCAGCCACAAACACCCTCGCCAGACATAAATCTCTGAGGACTGCAGGAATTCTTTTTCCGCCTTTCTGGAACCACTGGAATCCCAGTGGGTGGTGGCTATCCTTCTGAAAAGTTTCTGCACTAAAAAGACACGCAAGAGCTGAAGATAAGGATCCCCAAATCCAAGCCAGGCTTATCTGCAAGCAAACCCTGAGACTTGCTCACCTCTTTCCTTCCATCAGTAATTACCCATGTGAGAGAAAAGCAGGAAGGCATTGTTGCTATATGACATGGCAGAAAGGGATTACCTGGCTAATGCCTTTTAGTTTAGTGATGCATTGTTACATAAAATACTCTACAGGAGTTCAAATATCCCCCAGGCTAATGCTTACATCTCCAGGTTGGTAACACTATAGCTGAGTATTGTTTTACTTGCCATTTTTCAAAGGGGGGGTGGAGGACAAACCATTATTCAGTCCAATAATAATGCTTTTGAAGGAAACAGCCGCAACTTCCAACCCTTTCTTCTGAGGGCTGGATGTCGTGAGGCTATAGTTCTTTCTCAGGCCACCACGAACCTACAGAAACTGGTCTGGTTTCCAGCCAGAGTTTAGTGGGTTATCAGGCATATTTGAGAGTAAGGGAGACGGTCTCAAGGATGGCAGCCTGGCTCTGGTGAAGGGGAAGAGAGCATTGGCTTCAAAGTTAGATACATGCACGTCTTCTGTTTTGGGGGCTGGTTGACTGTGGGCAAATTACTGATACTGCCTGAACCTGAGTTTCTTCATCTTAAAAAAATAAGTGGTGGAAGGGTGACAATGGTCACCTCATAGAGTTGTTTCAAAGTTTGGATGGGATTGTGTATCTGAAAGTGCCTAGCACAGTGACTTAATAAATACCCGTTTCCTTCTTTCCTGTCTAGCATGATCTGGGCAGAATCAAAAAGAAGAGCATTTGGGGCTGGTACAGGACCGGTAGGGGGCCTCCTCTATATTTAACTTCTTTATAAGCCATTTATATTCTTGGTATAATTTTGGGAGAAAAAATCAGGAGGCTACATAGCATGTAAAATTCTTTTAAAAAAAAAACATACTGACAGCAAATGCCAAATCATTGACGTTCCCAGCCCAGGGAGCAAATGTCAGTTCTTGGCAAAGCAGGATGGGGAATTTTCTGAGTGTGATGTTTGAATAAAGAGATCTAAACTAGGGGAAAAAAATTTCGCCAGATCTTATCATTGTACAATGAGAAGTTGTATAAAAACTGTTTGTCCCCACTGCATGTTTACTTACCAATGGGCAGGATATCTTGCAGGCCAAAAGTTCAAACTACTGTTAGCTCCCAATTGATGTGTGAACTTAAAGTGAACCAGTTTCAGAAGAGGCTCAAAAAATGTTTTGACCCCACATGCTCCCGCCTGTCTCCCAAAATGTTCCCCACTTCTTGGCCATGGTCCTTGGTGATATGGTATTAAGTATCTGGAAAGATGAAATGAAGGCGTGATGATAGCAATCTCCCTCCCAAATACATACACTGTCATACACAGGCACACTTTTTCCAGATATTTCCTTGTGTTTAATGAAGCTTCTGAGCTTAGCCACACTTTAGAATCATAAAAAAAAAAGACCTCCCCTACCAACTCCAAACAATGGAATGACAGAAATATATTGTTTATTTTGATTTTTAAAATACTGGTTTACCTTGAGTTTTCCTCCTTTTTGCTGTGAATGTCTTCAAGTGGGAGAACCAGATCTTACCAATCAACATTTGAAGTGCCAGCACTCATTCAGAAAATGTTTTTAAAGTATAATAAGTCTAGCTTTTCAGGCGTCATATCCACTGTTTAAATGCAGTTAAGAGTGGTGGGAAGAACACAGCCTGAGTTTTAACTCCAGCTTTGCCCCTACTAGCTCTATGATTTTGGTCAAGCTACTTAATTTCTCTGTCCTTCAGTTTTTTCATCTGCAATATGAAGATAATAGTAACTAAAAGACTATTTTTGAGGTTTAATGAGTGAATAGAATATGAAGTGTTTAGAAAAGTCCATGACATGCATACTTTATGATTTTTATGATTATTAATTTCCAGTTTTTCATCTCTTGCTCATCTGCCCCTCACAATTTCCCTCAGTCCCAGCAGGAATTCCAGGGAGTTTGGGAACCTGCTGTCAGCTCTGCTGCCATTTTCTCTTCACAGCTGCACTTGACCCATCTGACCTTCAGGTCCTCAAACCAAAATTCCAAAGGCTGTTGTTAAATAAACCTGGACCTAAATCTGCCCCTTCCATCTCTATCGACCATGGTTTTCTGGCTGCATTATTAGATCATGTTATTAAAAAAAAAAAAAAAAAAAAAAACTTTGCTCCCAGAGTTCAAGTTAGATCTCTGGATAGGCTCTGCCTTCCCCTTCCAGAGGCCTGCTCTGGCTAATATCCTTTTAAAGTATTTTTCCTCTTATTGGTTGCTTATTCAAGAAATAGTTAAGGATGACACTTTTGACATTCAGGCTGAAGCCTTATGAAGCCCCTTCATTTAGGTGCAAGTTCCAGCTTGCTAGCTCCCTCTATAGCTCATGCATATCGCTGGTCCAGGAGTAGACTTTTGGGATCACATCACAGCCTGTTCTCACTAAAGTTCTTTGTGGGTCACCCAGGCATCCTTGACCTACCCATCCTCTGCTTGAGTTGATCTGGTTGTACTTCTGGGCCCCATACCTGCAGGCCTGTGCTGTTCCTAGAATTGCCATTGCCTTTGTCTGCCAGAGCTGCTCTGACAGCTGCACAGTGGGCTGACTTGAGCAGCCAGTGTTTATTGCCTCGTGGTTTCAGCCTTGGGGAGGCTATGTTTTCTCCCCAAAGTCTGCAGTGTTCTGGCCCTGACCTGCTGCAGCCCTTGATGTTCCTTGGCGTGCATCAAGGCCTCCGGTCAGCGGTGATCTCTCTCCCTCCTTCCAGTGTCTACGGACTTCTGGCTTCTTCCTGTGGCTTTCTCGGACTGTATCTGAATTTCCTTTTTATTTAAGGCCTCCAGTAATACAGGCCATGACCCACCCTGATTCAGCCTGGCCACACCGTCACTAATAACAACGTCTTTTAAAGGTCCTATTTGCAAATGGGTTCACTCCTACAGGAACAGATTAAGATTAAAATCGTGTCTTTTGTTGGGTTACGTGATTCAACCTACTTGAGCCATTTTAAACTTCTAAGGGAGGACATTTGATTTGGGTTACTATCTTAAAAAATGTTGACTACTCAACCTGGTCAAAATGCCTGTTAACCAGGACTGGAAGTTCCCTGAAAGTAGGCCCTATGTCATGTTCATCTTTGTATTCCCAAAGCCAAACACAGTGGGTACCAGGGGAATGTTAACCAAACTTAACTGCACCAGGCCTCAAAGGATGGCTAGGATATCAACTGGTAGAACCGGAGGTCTAGAGCCATTCCAGGGCGATGATGCACGTGAAGGAGATGGGTGGGAAGCAGGAGTTGTGAAGGGTGGATAGCAGTTAGGCTGAAATGTAGTTACCTGCAAGAGTACTTGAAGTGGAGTGCTTCGGGTACATTAGGAGAGTGCTTTCTACCCTGGCTTCAGGGTAGAATCTCTTGAGCAACTTTAAAAACATACCCCTTCCTGGCCCCATCCTAGTTTAATGGAAACTGAATCCCTGTGGGTGTGGCCTGAGTGGGGGCTGAGAACCTTGCACTTAGGGACAGTGAGGAGGACACCTAGGTGCACAGGGTATCCAGGGAGCCGGCACCACGAGGCTGCTTTTCCTGTAAATTGGTCGCAGGCTTGAGAAAATGGCAGAATCTGCCTCTAAGCCTTCCAAACTAGAGTTTCAAAATTTGGAGTGAACCTGAAAAAATTGGGTAAAAATCCTGGAAAGAGATCAGAATTAACAACAAGGACTAGTAATGGGGCGGGGGGTGGGATGGGGCAGGGCTAAAGACTTACTAAGACTTCACTACCTCTAACCTTTCCCTTAATTGTAACCCTTGCATTCTGAGAATTGCTGATTTCCTGATGCTTGCAAACCACTAATCTCAATTTTAAATGTAGTTCAGACTTTACCCTATATCTTTTTTTTCACTTTTTTAGGTACCGGAGGCTGGGGGTTGAACCCAGACCTCATATGTGGGAAGCCAGTGCTCAAGCATTGAGCCACAAGAGCTCCCCTGAGTTGATTTTTTCATTTGTTTTGCTTGTTGTTTGTTTTGGGGTTTTTTTTTAGGCGGTACTGGGAACCGAACCCGGGACCTCCCATGTGGGAAGCAGGCACTTAACTGCTCGAGCCAAACTCCCCTTTACCCTATATCTAGGTCACAGCTAAAGCTGCCATAGGGAACAGAATGTTAACACATTGATTAGGGTACTGTTTATATATTCAGTATTTAAAATAAATCATGCAGTTGAACTGTCAGAATATGACAGAATATGAGTTTTAAAAATTCATTATTTCCATGAGTAAGTGATAGCAGGTCTTCATTTCATAAGTAGATTTGTGTTCCACGTGTCATAAAGTTCATAGCAGGCACACAGCCGTAAGCATTTTCTTATATTGGTACCAGAAATTACTCCACAGGACTTCAACTAACAAATGATTACCACTGATCATAGAGTATCGGGTATGCCCATGTCCAATGTAAGAATTTTAAAGCAGTGTTGAAAACATGCTTTTCATGTATAGTTTGGTTCCTTACATAAAAACCTTGCTTTGGCTTTTATTAAGTCATATACAATTATAGAACCACATACACCCCCGTGGGAACACAGTGTGTGTGTGTGTGTGTGTGTGTGTGTGTGTGTGTGTGTGTGTGTGTTCTCTGTCTCTTTTTTTTAATTGTGATAAAATACATATAGCATAAAAATCATTTTTAAGTGTACACTTCTGTGACATTAAGTACATTGACAATATTGTGTAACCTTCACCACTATCTATTTCCAGAATATTTTCATCATCTCAAACAGAAGCTCATACTCATTAAGGAATGACTCCCCATTACCTCCTTCCCCCAGCCCCTGGCAATGCTATTCTGCTTTCTGTCTCTCTGAATTTGCATGTTCTAGTTATTTCATGTAAGTGAGATCATGCAGTAGTTGTCCTTTTGTGTCTGGCTTATTTCACTCAACATGATGTCTTCAAGGTTCATCCATGTTGTAGCATGCATCAGAGCTTCATTCTGTTATATAGCTGAGTAATATTCCATTGTATGGATATACCCTATTTTGTTTATCTATTCATCCATTGATGAGGTGCTTCTACCTTTTGGCTATTGTGAAAAATGCTGCTGTGAACATTGGTATACAGACATCTGTCCGAGTACCTGCGTTCAATGAATTATTTGGGGTTTATACCTAGAAGTTGGATTGCCAGGTCATGTGGTAATTCAATTCTTAACTTTCTGAGGAACCACTGAACTGTTTTCCACAGAGGCTGCACCATTTTACAATCCTACCTACAATGCACGAGTGTGCCTATTTCTCCACATCCTCACCAACACTTGTTATTTTCCATTTTTTAAAGAGTAGCCATCCTAGTGAGTGTCATGTGGTATCTCCACATTGGGTTTTAAAGAGAGAAAAACGTGTATGCACAGTTCTTCCAACACCTGTCCTAACTCAATCCAATCCAGGTCACATCCATGCAGGCTTCCAGAAGAAAGGAAAAGTTACAGTGCAGAAAGTTGCAGCAGTTGGAGGAACTATGGGAATCTCAGCTCATAGTATTGGGTAGACCTCATGAGTATTGGTCAAGTAACCATGAAGCCAGTGGCTTTGTGTTTGTTTACCAAGTTAACCTCCAAATCACAAATAATAGCTTTTGCTTAACATGGAATGAACAGCATAGTACTGAAGTGTTTCCTTGTGGATACTGTTCCATGTTCATCATGACAAATTATGGATCTGTTTACATTGCATTTTTTGGTTAAATTTTAAATTCTTTCATCTGGAGGAATTTGCCCTAAAATTGCACTGCACTGCCAACAATTTGATGTTGAAAAATCCAGGTGCCATTTTACTATTTCAGCTTGAATACTCTTATTTTACCCACTAAAATAATAGTATGAGCTTTTCATTTTAATGGTTAATCTTGAGTTATCAAAATGTCTGACTTCTATATCACAGATTGGTACGTAATTTGTGATGTCCTGTAATCTCATTTTATTTCTTGTTGTTTTTTTAAATATGTGCGTTATAGCTGAATTCCAAATGCTTGCTACCAGGAAATACCAGCCAGGTAATATAACATTATAGAAAGTTGTAGGTTAATGTGAAAAGCAAAAGTCAAAATCGTTAAATTAGCAGTTTATTAAGGACCAGTACTTGCTGATGTTTATCATGTGTGAATTTCATTAATTTCCCAATTTCCATCTCTTCTGAGTTCTCCCTTCCTGTTCTCCCTTTCCCCTAGCATCCTAGTCCCTAAAGAATAATGTCGTCACTTTTTATTTTTATTGAAGTGAGGAAAAAAGTTTTCTCCATGTGTTTATTGCCTGGATCAATTGGGGTTTTTCAAATTGGGCATCGGTAAGAAGGGAAAACAAATAAAAGTCAGCAGGAGCGGGTAGAGTCTGAGGTTCGGTTCCAAATTTAAATAAGGTCTTGCCACAGAGCTCAAGAGAGATGCCAGCCTGCAGTTCTTTTCCCTCTGGAGAGCCATGGCCAAACGCCCTCTTTAAGATCTCAGATATTTCTCTGTCTTGGTTCTATTTAATTTCAGCTATAGGCAGGAGCCATCAGTTACTTAATATATACTGTTAAGTAACTAATGAGACAAGAACTCTTTCCCAGGTTTTCTCTATGGGAACGTTATAGCCATCTTATAAAATACCAGAGATCATTTTGCCAAAATAAACACTCCCAAAAGCCTAGCTAGAGACACCCTCACCTCGTCTTCCCAGGTTAACCAGTAACAGTGACTGTGGCCGGACTCTGGGCTTCTTCGTGGGCATCCTCATTTGCAGGCACAGTCCAGGCATTTTGATAGTCAGGGATCTGCTGCAGCAAAACTCTGTTGTGTTTTGTGGCATTTTTTTAACAGAAGGAGAGCACAGTAGAGTTTCAGAAACTATGTTGGCCTCTCTGTAGCTCCTGTCTTTTCAAGCCCTTTTAAAATTGTGGCGGTTGCCTCGGAGACCCTTTTTGTTTTACAGTTTTCAATCTAAGCTCATAAGTCAACTTCCCAAGTTAAACATTTGAGGTGGGACAACTTCATGGGCATTTCAGGAAAATAGTTTTTCAAGGTGTTCTGTAAATATTGCTACTCCTTATGCCTAAATCACATCAAATAAAACAGTTTCAGATCTGTACTTTTACTGACCCAAAACCCTCTTTCATCAAAATTATGTCTTTAATCTGTTCTAGGATCATTGCCATAATCTTATCACTCTAATTATAGCCCCTAAAAATGCAAAATATGTTATATAACTCAGAGCTTGTTTGGACTTCTTATAGACATGCTTATATGGCAAGAAAAACAACTTTCAGTTCAACAGCAGAGGATGAGAGTCATGCATGCGGTGCTAACTTTGCCAGCTTTGTGTTGTTTTTTTTTTTAAGAAACATTAGAAATGCCCAGTTGATATCTTTTTAATAAATTACATTTAAAATTTTTAACTCAAAGTATTGTTACACAATATACCTCTAGAGATGTGTGGGTCTGAAAGCAATTATTGCCTATAAAGAACTATGATATATAACAGAAACACCCACCGGTCTTCCTCATTGTAGGTAGAAAGGAAGAGTCCTTGGTTGGGTGGTGGGTGGGGGTGTGTGGTGTAGATGGGGGACATGGGGCAGCCTTTTAAGCAACTGAGATGATATAGCAGAGGAAGTGAGGTGAGAGAGGGGCTTAGGGTGCTGTTACTCCTTCCTTTCTGGAAGGATTCAGAAAGGAATTTTTCTCTCTCTACGCCCATGAATTCTTATAACTCTTAACAGTTTGTTTTGAAAATGTGGGTGTTTTTCTTTGCGAATTAGTGGCCTGCAGAATTCTCCAGGGGAGAAGCCCACCTCTGTGGAAAGGACCCTTAAGGTCTAGGTCAATGGCTGGAGGGTCCTGAGCAGAGCAGTGATGGGCCCCATCGTGGGTTCTCTTCTTGTTAGCATTTCATGCCAGTCACCTGGAATCTAGTCACCAATTAGGCAGACTAAATTCAATTCAGTACAAGTATACACTGGGGACTCTGTGAAAATTCCTGCCTTAGAGGCTGAGAAGACTTTAAGGGAAGGGTGCCCTGACACTTAATGGGTGCTTAGTATTTGTTGAGTGAATGAATGGATAAAATGAATGAGAAAGACTGGGCATGGCCCTTAAGGCACTGACACTCTTACTTATAATAAGGAAGATTTAGCTAGGTGGAGTAATTGAAGGATACTACATGTCCCAGTTATATAATATGATTTGTTAGAGAAAGGAGACATCAATACAATTTAGTCTAATGTAGTCAGGGAAGGCTTGTGTGAAGGAGGTGGATTTGACATGGCTTAAGGAATGGCTAAAATGTGACTTTCTCAGAGACGAGCTATGGGGGATCATGACAGGCCAGGGGATCTGCATAAATAAAGTCCTGTTGGCGGCTCTAAGTAGAAAATGTGTATCTGATGGGGTAGCTTCGAGGTTAGATAAGACCATGAGGACATTTGCCTGACCAGAAGAGGGGAGAAAAGGAAGAAGAGCTTGGGAGGCAGATTGGGACCACGTGATGGAGGGCCACGGAAGCCACACCTCATTGTGATGACATAGAGCAGCACAGGAATGTATTTGTCCATGCAGTTTCTCCAGCTGGAAGAACAAGTGTAAATCTGTCGGTGGGTCCAGAGCTCCATCTCTGACACAAGACTGGGCCCTGCAGCTATGTATACTGACAGGGACATGGCCGTACTTAGCGACTTTGTCATTCTCATAAGAGTGGTTCAAGGGTCTTTCCTTAAAAACTACTCAGGTCCATGACTCAGTCAGTCGTTCCATCCATTCCAGTTTCCGGAAACTGCCGTTAAGTTTCCAAAGAAGGCCAGACTTAGCTGAGCTCAACTTGGTGCTTTGGGGGTCTTGACTCAAGTGTGATAGCTTAGTCTTTGGAGACATTTGTATAAAGAATAAAGTTGTGTTTAGCTGTGCTGGTTGTGTTTTTGTGTCAGTTTTCAGAATTTTTTCTTTACCTTCTTGCTCTTGAGTTTAGGAGGTTGCTGATGTAGCATGCTGTTATTAAATTTAGGGTTTGTTTCATTTAACATTTTAAATGCAAAGTCCCAACAACTCCTAACAGTAATAGGAATGTGGTGGAGTCACCACACTTGACTCCTTAATTTATGCTAATTTAGTGTAGGTGGTTGACAAATAGAGAAACAAACCAGGAGAAGTGCACCGCCTTCCACTCAGCCCTGGAATGAGCACCATAGGGGAGCCCTGAACCTGTTTGGCTCTTTGGGGCCCTCAGATCCTCCCCAGCCTTTCTAAGTGGGAGAGTCTCCTCTCAGGGAAGGCATCACTCTATTACAAAGTGTGATTACAGATTTTTTTTTTTTTTTTTTTTTTTTT